>PVLA01005572.1:70856-143183 GCA_004027455.1 Hydrochoerus hydrochaeris
CTCTCCTTCCCTCCCCCTCCCCTCTCCTCCCCTCCTGAATTACATTGGCAACAGACTCCTCCCGAGCAGGAGAAACGGGGCTCCCTCCAGTTCTGTGGCTGCTCCTCCCCATACACCCCGACGTCCTAACCCTCCAGCTGGCCTCAGGGCTCCTCCTGCCACAGGCAGCCAGGCCTGACCAGTGAGGGACTAAAGGATGGCATTACGGAATTCTGAAGACCCCATTGTCCAGCCCAGCCCTGCCTTTGGGATCTGTGTCATCGTGGGCTTGCCCCGCACGCTGGGGTTCTGCAGCCCCTGCCATTACCCACGTTACCCACGCCCCCCGCCATGCTCTGAACCGCACCCCACACCCCGCCAAATCATCGTGGAGGAAGGTCGCGCGCCAGGGCAGCGGGCGGCAAAGAGAAGCAGGGTGAATGACCCCCCAAGGTCAAACCCAAACCCACGGCCAAAGGTGGGCCTGGCCGGGACAGGGTCGGTGGCCAGGGCAGCTGACCGGGGTCCGGAGCCCCTTACCAGCTAACAAGGGGCGGCTCAGTGCACTGGCCCCACGTGAAGGGTCCGGAGCTCTTCCTCTCCTTGCCCTGTCCCGTCCCTCACCCGCTAACTGCCCCTCACTTTCTCTTTACTCCGGAGTGGAAGGGGCAGCGGCTGTTCAAGGTTGTGAAGCACAGCCTTTGTACACTTACATACACTTCGTACTCACTTCCATTTTATGTATACATATGAATAAATTTGCACAAAATATATAATAAATTGTTCACAAGGAAAAAAATCATTTTTCTGGATTTTTGAGACAGGTCTTGCTCCGTGCTTTAGGCTGGCTTGGGACTCACTGCGGAGTCCAGGAGCCCAGGCCGGCCTTGAGCTGGTGGGTGTCCCCCTCCCTCATTCTCCCAAGTGCTGCATTACAGCCATGTGACGCCACACCCCGGCAGAAAATGTTTATTAAGGTCCTGGCACAGGATCAGGCATATGACAGCCACTTAATCAATTATAGTGATTATTGTTATTTTTATCCTCTACAAGAACATTTGGGGGCAGAGAATGACTCAAAGAAACCCAGAACACATCACTGGAGCAGCTGGCCAGGAGTAACCAGCTGCTTCCTTCTGGGCTGCGAAGGGCCCCTCCCAGGCAGGCAACCACAGTGAGTGACAGGCGATGTCCTAGTTACCTTCTCACTGCTGGGACAAAATATCTGGGACCCGGAAGTTAAAGAAGAGAATTGTAGCTCATGGTTTGTGGAAGTTTCAGCCCCTAGTTGGCTGGTTCCAAGGTAGGGCAGCATGGTAGAGGAGCCTGGCAGAGGAGAAACAGCCCATGGCAGGGCAGGCAGGAGCAGGAAGCAGCCAGCCCTCTGGGCTTTCGTGCCATCCAGGTTATAATCCTATTGGTTGGTGCCACTCAGACCCGGGGTGGGGCTTCCCCTTATCCACACCCAGCACTATGCCAAACCAATCAGCGGGCTAGTTAGTCTCACACGTCATTAATCCCGGTACCACAGTCCTGATCCAGGGCCTCCTCTGCGCCTCACTGCAGGAGCTTAGGGGTCATGGAGACAGGAGCCCTAACAGACAGAAGTCAGCAAGGGGCTGCATGGCAGGGCCCTTGGCCAGGCTCTGTTCCTGCATTGCCTCGGTTCCCCGCTGTTGAGCCTCCAGGACAGATGTGTCCTTTGGGGCAGAACTCGGTGTGGCCAGCACACAGCACGCCCTCGCCTTCCAATTCTGGCTGCTCGGTGTCTTTGAGCCGCTGTCCCCTGTGCAGGGTGCAGGTGACTGACAACGCACAACCATCTTGTCTGCTGAGGACAGACAAATCCCGTCCTGTCCAGCAGAGGTTCTGCCGCTGCCCTGTGCACTGAGGGCTGCTCCCCTCCATTTCACCCCCCTTCATTCTGTGCACTTCTCCAGGTCCGGGCCGGGTGTGGCTCCGTGGCAGAGCGCTTGCAGAAAAGAAAAACTACTACTGGTAAAGATGTGTCTGTTGTTTCAATTCTCCTTTGACCCAAATAAAACTTCTGTCCACTGCCCTTCCCAATTAATAAGAAAAAATTAAATCTCATTAATTTTTTTGAGACAGGGTCTCTCTACATAGTCCAGGCTGACCTTGAACTCACTGTGTGTAGCCCAGGCTGGCCTTGAACTCACAGCGATCCTCCTGCCTCGGCTCCCCTAGTTAGCGCTGGCATTGCAGGTGTGTGCCACCACCTGGCTCTGAAGTCTTTAACATATGCTCAGTTTTACTTCTGCATAAGAAGCCTGAGTTCACCTTTCTTGAAAGTTACTTTTTAACATATTTCTGAAAATGAAGGTGTGTCCACATTTAAAAATGTTCTCTTATTTACTGTTTAATTTATGCCTGAATCTGGTCCAGCCTCCAGTGCAGAGTGCGTGGGCCTGCTCAGCTGCTGTAGCAAAGCCACCAGACTGTGGCACGCACAGCAGACATGCATTGCCTGGCGGCTGGGGGCTGCAGGCCTGAGACCCCTGTGCGGCAGCTCGCTGCCCCTGAGCCGTCTCTTCAGCTGCTAGCTGGTATCTTCCGCCTGTGTCCTCACGCAGCCTTGTGCCCATGCTTGTCTGCGTCCTGCTTGCCTGCTCTTACAAGCACAGCAGTCAGATGGGACGAGGCCCGTCCAGATGACCTCATTTTAACTTCATTATCTGTAAAGGCCCGATTTCCAAACAGTCCCATTCGGAGGCCCAGTGACTGAATCTGGGGACACATCTAAGCCCAACAGATGGAACAAGAAACAGGAGCAGCCAGAGTCCTGAGCAGGGAGGGACACCGTTACAGCCTGGTAGAGCTGAGGGGCAGCTGGGGACCCTGAGAGATGACCCGGAAGCCAACATCATCTCCCGAGCCCTGCTGGCTGGGGGCCAGGGACCCGTTAATGGAACTGCCCGTAATTCCCAAATCCCAGAGCCTCTGGCGTCCGCATCAAGGCCACAGACAGGCATACCCGACCACTGGAGGAGGTGGGCTGCTTTCCTGTGGGCGTCTCTGGTTCTCAAGTGAGCACGTGATGTCAGGGCACTTTGTGGAAGACTGATTATGACAAAAAAAAAAAAAAAGAGTCGCGCATCCTGGGGCTTCTTCCTGCCAGCCGGCCTGTGGCTCTGGGGGAGAAGGGGTGCAGGTCTCCCTAACAACCCATGAGACCCCGACACAGAACTCAAGCCTGAGACGGAGCTCCAGAAAACGAGCTGCTCCTGTGGACGGACATAAGGCTGGGGACCCTGCGCCCTGTGTTCCCGGCCCCTCGCCATTCTGTCCCCCTCCAGCCTTGTACCCGAGCCCCTCAAGGATTTCTCAGGGGACCGGTGAAGACCACTGGCCTCATGGACAGAAGAGATGCTGGAAATGACCAGCTGGTCCCCAGGTTCTGTCCCTCAGGCCCCCCAAAACCACATGGGGCAATTTCCTTCCCTACCCTGTTCTTAATAAAGTCCAGTCTCACTCTAAAACTATAGAAATATAGTATGTTCTTTGTATTTCTAAAATGCATAAAGACACAGGAGCCAGGGAAGATCAGAGCACAGGACCAGCAGGTGTGTGGCGGCTACAGGGAAATCACAGCACGCTCTCAGGGGTCGTCTTGGGCTGGTTCCTGGCATGGCAGATTCCGGAGAGGAGGTGTCTAATGACGTCACCAAGCTAAGTGAGGTCGCTAGGGTGGGACCCACATCCTAAGCAACTGATGCCTCATAAGGAGACACAGTGACAGCTGGCCTGCTGTCCTCCCATGAGCAAGGACTAACACAGGCCACGTGGGGCACAGCAGGAGGACGGCTCAGTCCTCCCACCTCACTTGGAAATCGAGTTGTGTAGGTCTAATTAGGTTAGGATGAGATCAGACTGGAATAGGTCAGGCGCCTGGCAGCCTTAGGAAGGGGAAGCTGGGACAAGGGCGCATTCAGAGAGAGCGGCAGGTGCAGAGTGGACTTTGGCTGCCACAAACCAAGGAAGCAGCGGAATGCAGGAGAAAGCCTGGACCAGGAGCAGAACCTTCGTCAGTGCCAGCGCCTGGAGTTCAGACTTCTGGCCTCGAGGTCCATGAGACAATCAATTTCCATTGTTTAATCTTCTCTTTTGTGGTATTTTATTATGACAACCTCGGCAAACTAATACACAGCTCCACCTTTACCCCCAGATTCCCAGTGGCAAAGGGGGCGGGGAGCTCTGTTATCCTGCTCAGCATTGCTCGCAGCCTGCTGTGGGCTGCGGCAGAACTGACGGGTCCAGGGTTTTCAGCACCCGGCTCCTGCTTAAAAATTAACGGGACTTGGCATTTTTATTTCATAATTTTTCTTATTTTGTGTTTGTTTCCCACTGAATTTTTGTCCCATGAAATCATCCCCAGTTTCCCTCCAGCCCCGTGGTTTTCCAATCTCCTTTCTGCGGCTGGGGTTGGTTTTCATCAGAGAGAAAGAGCTCACGTGGGAATGCACATGCCGCGGGCTGCAGACACCATGGGCAGGGCCAGCACTGTTCCCAGATGCATGCTGCAGGGATGTCCCCAGAGCTCAGATGTGCTCTGGATGTCACTTCCTGTCACCCGCAGCCCCTCTGCCACTGCTCCCTGCAGAGTTGTCCTGGGCAGTCGTGCTGTCTCCCAGAGCCTTGCTGGCTTCTTTGGTCATGGACAGTTTGGGCATCCATGCAAATGGCAGGACTTCGGGGGAAGCGCCAGGCTTCCCCCAGCAGAGCCAGTCTACCCACCCGCTCCCCTCTGCTGCAGGGGAACGGCCTGGTCCACAGTACATGGTTTCTAGATGTCCTAGGGTGGAAGAATCACCCGGAGCTGAGTGTGGTAAGGCAAACCTGTAATCCCAGCACTCCAGAAGGCTGAGGCAGGAGGAGAAGTTTGAACTCAGCCGGGCAATTTAGCGACTTAGTAAGAACTTGTCTCAATATATAAAATAAAAAAAAGGTGGTGGGGGATGTAGCTCAGGGCAAAGGCTCAGGAGGCTGAGGCAGGAGGGTGGCAGTTCTAGGAAGGCAGACTTTGTCTCAAAAACAAAGCAAAAATAAAACTAAAACACTAACAAAGAAAAGGATGAACAATACCCAGGCAACCATTGTGTCAGGGCTGTGGCATCCAACACCCCTCCAATCCTCACAACAGCCCTGTTGGGTGCTTCTACTGTTGCTGACTTACAGAAGGGGAAACTGAGGCACAGAGCAGTGACACCAGGGAGCCTCGGGAGGTCAGTGCTGAGTTGGGAGCTCTCCAACAGCCTGGGTGTGCTGAGCTGGGGTCGCTCAGTGACCTGGGCCATGCTGCCAGCTGTCCCTGCCACCGCCATAGCCCTGGCCCCACATGGGTGGAAAATAGCAGCATGCGGTTCCCTCGAGGTCCTGGAGGCCACCAGCCTCTCGTGGTGCGGGCAGGGCTGTGCCCCTGCGAAGGTACAGGGGGCCCTTCCTGCCTCTGTCAGCCTCTTTGGTTTGGGGCAGAGTCACCTGGTTAGAATGTCCTCAGGTGTCCCCCTGTGTCTGCACAACCCATCTGCCCCATGTCCCCCGCTGGCGCGCCCCCTCCCCGATCACACCAAGAGTGTGCTGACCTCTGCCGACCTGGTCCCAGGCAGCCCCACTTGGCTGGCAGCCGGCATCTCCTGGCCCTTGTGGGCTCACAGCTGCATGGCTCCACTCCTTGCCTGGGTCGTCACCCGGCTCCTCCCTGCAGGTCCCTCTCTGTGTCTCTTCTCTTCTCCTCGGGAGCCCAGGCATGGTGGGCGTAGGGTCGCCCTCCTGCAGTGAGGCCTCCTTTAGCTAAGGACATCTGTGGTGACCTTTGCCCCTCAGGTCGCAGTCTGAGGTTCCGATGGGCATGAACTGGGGAGGGTGCCACAGAGCACAAATGGAGCAGACGGGGCAGGCGAGAGCGCCCCTCGCGGGTCCACAGTACTCTGGGGCCCCGACAACGCGGGGACTTTTGCTTTTGGTTGGCTCATTGTCCTTCCTTGAATCTCCCTGCCAGGTCTGTCCCCTGCCAGAGACGCCAAGCTGTAGCTGCACCGTCACCCAGATGTCAGGGTCAGGGCTGTGAACAGGCGGCCCACAGCATTTCCACCCCAGGTGACCAAACAAACAGAAGCTGACGCAAGGCACTGCGGCTCGCTGTTCAAATTAGCAAAACATTTTAATGTAGCCTTGTCGTTGTGGAGGCTGGACACTGAGCTGAGCATCGCCCCCGCCTCCGCCTGCAGCCTCCGGGGGGGAGTAATTCCATCGCGTTCCCGGAGCTGCCCAAAGCCCCACTGCCCGCCTCTGATTCCTCTGCTGAAACTTCCCCAGCGGAAGTAATCAGAGACGCCGTCAAACCCTCTGTTGGGACAACATTTGAAAAGTCGTGGTCAAGACAAATTGGGATGAGTTTAAATGTCTAACCAGAGGGATTACTTAGGTAAACAGTGGTGCGTTGGCTGGAGAGAAAAACTTTCGCAAAGACTTTGTGCTCACTTAGAAAAATGCTTAGCCTGTGAAAAACGATACAAAGTTGGAGGCGCTGGAGGACCACAGATGTGTACAAAAGTACACAGAGAAAGGGACTTGGGGTGCTCAGCAAACTGAGGCTCATCAGAGGACACTGCATCTCGCTGGAAAGTAGAAAAGATCTGAGTATAGCAGAAGCCCGTCTCAGGGACAGAGGCGGGCCCGGGACGCACTATGAAACATATCTGGTCCTCGCCCCTGGATTCAATCACAGAGCTCCTAAAGCCCTGGGAATCTCCTGAGCCATGGGCGGGCGAGTCTTCTGTTGCTCATCACCATCGCCTTCCAATTATGCTGGAGCCTGTGCTAATGAGCTGACCTAGAACGCAGCCTCCAGCTGGCCCCAAGGTGGGGCCGGCACCAGGAGGATCCAGTGGTGAGAAGGTTGGCACTTTCACCCCCACCCATTGACCCCTGGGAAGGAGGTGAGTGGAAACTATTTTCTCTGAAACCTCCTGAATAAAATGGGCATAGTGGTGCATGCTAGGATCCTAATCCCAACTGCTTAGGAAGCTGAGGCAGGAGGTTTGCAAGTCCAAGGTGAGTGTAGGCAATTTAGTGAGACCTTGTTCCAAACTAAAACGTAAAAAGGGGCTGGGGATGGAGCTCAGTGGCAGAGTGGCTGCCCAGCATGCCTAAGCCTGGGGTCTGTCCCCAGCACCAGAAAAACAAACAAAAGCAAATCTCCACCCCCCCCCGGTGTGTGTGTGTGTGTGTGTGTGTGTGTGTGTGTGTGTGTGTTTGAAACAGGGTCTTGCTATGCAGTTCAGGCTGGACTTGAGCTCACTTTGAAGCCCAGGCTGGTCTCAACCTTGCAGTGATCCCCCTGCCTCAGCCTCCTGAGTGCCGGGATTACAGGCGTGCATCACCATGCCCGGTGTAAATCTCTTGAGCAATAAAGATGTGAGGTCCTGGGCTGCAGAATCCTGGAGCTGCTGGGAGGCCAGCATGCCAGGGAGTCACCAAGCTCTGCCCCTCCCCCACCTGCCTGGGTGGGTCTTTACCTGTCTGACGATCTGTGTGGAATCCATCAGCACAAAACAGAGTCGCTCATGTGAACCTCAAAACCGTGGAGCCAGGGGGTGCTGCAGAGAGGATCCTTGCACACATTCACCTGCCGGCAGGAGCCAAGAGACTGCAAGCTACATGGTTCAGTCCCCTTCGGATTTCCTTCAGGACCAGCCGGTCCTGCTGTGGCCCTCCAGTTGGACTTGTGGCTTTGTCTGCTTCGAGCTCTCGCTGGACACCACAGACTCGTCATTTATAAAGGTTCTGGAGCCTGAGAGGTTCAAGATCCAGGGACCACATCCGGTAAGAATCTTCTCACCGATGGGCTCTGCAGGGTCCCGGGTGGCCATCTAATGGTAAGAGGGGAGCAGACTGGCTTTCGTGACAGACCCACACTTTTGATGGTCCGTGAACTGGCTGACCATTAATCCATGGAGTGGTCCAGTCCTGAGGGCCAGTACCTCACGACTTAAGAATTTTTGAAGGTCCCACCTGGTCCCACTTCTTAATGCCTCATAACAGGAGTTAAATTTCAATAGGACTCTTCAGGGGGAAATTCTAATCATAGCCCCTTGCCAAACTACAAGTCTGCAACCAGGGCATGAACCTGTGTGTGTGTGTGTGTATCTGTGCGCACGCATGCACGCGCATGTGTGCGCGAGGCTGCATGTGGAGGAGGAGGGCACCACACTGCAGGATGGAAGCCAGGCAGCTCTGAAAGCAGACTGGATCACAGCCTCTGCCTCCCTCCCTTCTCCACTGCCTCCTTCCCAAGGCACTGACCTCCCCAAGATTTTTCACCCCCTGGAAGGGTGGATTCTGGATGCGCACTGTCCTAGGTCTGTGCCCAGCAGCAACAGCACTGTCCCTCCCAGCTGAAGCCACGGGCACCGGGGCAGGGTAGTGCCCGGGCTCTGGACACCGGCGTGCAGCAGTTGCCTCCGGGCGGAACCTCCGAGGCTCTGCAGCTGGTGAGGCCTCGGCTTGGGTGCCCCCCTAGGGGGTGTGCTCCAGAACCTGGACTCGGGGCATGCACAGGACCCGGCCCAATTCTGCCACAGGCAGAGGCTCCCAGCCTGTCTCCTGAGGGGACCCCAAAACTCACAGGTGCCTGCACCTCTGCCTGCCACCTGCTGGGGCCTGGCCAGGAGGCCCAGGGACGCCTGGGGGCATCGGAGCCCAAGAGCCCCACAGGATAGCCCCACCTGTGGGCTGGGTTCTGAGCTCAAGAGCAGGACACAGAAGTGCCTGGGCCCTGACTCTGCCCTCCTTCCTGTTCTCAGTGCCCTCAGCACCCCAGAATCCCCTGAGCTCCAGCATCTCCACCCTCCTGGAGACCCCAGAAGGTCTGCTGTGCTGCCTCCTTGGGGTCCTGGGGCTATATGCAGCCTCCTCCCTAATGTTTCTGAAGACCCCATCCAGCCCTGAGCCCCGCCCGCACACCCCCTTCCAGGCCCCCAGGCAGTGTCCTCCTGATGACAAGCAGTTGAAGAACACTGCCCCGGGACGCAGGGCTTTCTTTGGCGCGGTCTCTGTGATGCACCCAGAGTGCTGCCGAGCCTGTGACTGGGTGCACGGCGGGCTGCAGAAAAGATGCCCAGCCCTACTGTGTGCTTGCTACCAGGATGTGGAGACAGGACTTTGCCAGCCTCAGTTTTCCTGCCAGGAGAATGGGCACCAGGCCCCTGCTCCCCTAGGTTGGCACAGCAGTAACAGTCACAAAAGCACACAGCACAGAGCCAAGGGGGTGCACGGGCCCCCTACTCCACACATATGTCTTGGGGGGGCATGGGGACAGTGAGGGCTGGGATTTGGGGTCCCTTGGTGCCCATGCTCACCCAGCACCCTCTGTGACCTCCACTGCTTTCTGATGACACGCCATGTTTGAGATCCCCATTGAGCTGCCTCTGGATGGCAGCGGTGGGAGGGCAGGGTGCTGTCCAGTGCAGACCACAGGGAGCTGGGTCCAAGGCCCCCCACATCCATCCTGCACCCACCCACTTCCCACAGGACACTTCACTTTGGGCCGAGCCCCTTGTGTGTCCCTAGGATCTGAAAGCCGTGTTCCGGGTTGAGGGGATAATTTACACTGCAGTGGGGGAGGCCTACTGGGGACACCACAGCCCCTTCTCTACAATCCTTCCAGATCCCCACTAGCCCTATCCCTGCCCCCTCCCCACATGAAGAAGGCAAGAAACCCGAGGGACACGGGTTCAAAGCCCACTTCTGCCGCTTGCAGCTGTGTGACCGAATCAAATCCCCTCCCTTCAAACAGGAATGGAGTCGCTGCTCCCTGTAGGGGCATTTGAGGGGAGGCCAGGGGACCTGGTGTTGGCTCCCTGGGGTCCCTCACTCACCCCACCATTAACTCAAGTGAGCCAAGCATGTCCTTGCCATGTCCTGCGCCCGGTCAGCCTTGCTGACTGGACAGCTGCCCCGGCGGATACCATACCCATCCACATGGTATGGAATCCTGCGACAGGAAGCAGTGACCCCGAAGCCCAGAGGCCAGCTGAGAATGTAAACACAGGGCTCCTGGCGCATGCTGGGTTGCTGCAGGAGCCTCAGGGACCTTGGGGGCAGGGGGGCCGCCTAGAGGTCTGGGGTCTGGTTCAGCTGTGACAGCACCAAGAGGCTGGGGCCAGGTGTGCCATGAATGCCCTGTCCTAGATTGCTGGGGACAGTGGAGTGTGGCTTCTCTCCAGCACCTGCTCTGGGGCCCTAGGGTGGGTACAGGAGGCTGACGCCTGGGTTCAAGTCCGGCGACATCACTGAGAAGCCATCCTGAGGGGAATGTGGCCCCGTGAGAGCTGTCCGTGGGCTGGGTGACCCCTGACCTTCCAGGGCTACCTTGTTTGGCAGAAGGGACTTCGCAGACATGACTCAACAGGGGCCCCACATGGGAGCACCCTGCTCTGTCCGGGGCATCCCCACCCCAGGCTGAGCATCCTTGAGCGGGGAAGGTGGAGGGACAGACAGGAGGAGGTGGTAGGGACAGGGGCGAGGGAGCACAGAGCAGGAGCCCAGGACAGCCAATGGCTCCCAGGAACCAGCAGTGGCTCGGGGGGTCCTGGAGCCCGAGGGGGTGTGGCCCTGCGGACACCTCGATCTTGGAATCTGGCTTCTCAGTGGGGAAGGAGCCCGGCTCTGCTGTGTTAAGCGCCCAGTCTGTGGTGTTTTTATATATGAGTGGGGGACTCAGTAAATTCTGGACCCGTTAAGCCTCAGTCCCTTCTCTTATGCAACAGAGCTAAGGATCCACTGGAGGATTTTGGCGGAACCGTGATAATGTGCCGCTCTCATAGTATGCTAGCTGTGTTCCTGGATCAGCCCTCTGACCCTTGCATGAAGCTGGATCAATTCAGTAAACACCAGGACAACGGCAAGCCAGGGGGAGACGCTCACTCACCAGCTGGCACTTAGGGGCCTGATCAGAGTGGCATTCAAACAGGGAGGGCACTGAGGGTTGGGTAGGAGCTCCTGTAGAAGCAGTTGGGCCCTGGGGGTTGGGACAGTGCGGGGAAAGGTGGCTCAGGAGGTGCAAGTAGGGGCAGAGGGGGCTGACCTGGCTTGGGGTGCAGGGTATATCTACTGCTCACAGGGCTCACTGTGCTGCTCAGCCACCAAAGGGAGACAGTCCTCCTCCTGTCACCACAGGGATCCCGCAGAGACATGCATGGGTCACCACACTGGAATCACACTTGCTCCCAACTGCCGTGCCCATGACCCCCACCATCTCCTCACTGGCCTCTGCCCCGAGGCTTGCTGTGGATGGCAGGTGACATCCCCGAGTCACCTCCCCTCCTGGTGAGCACAAATGGAAAACATAAACCAACCCATCCAGAGCTGCCAACCACTTCCTGTATTGACAATCACACTCCAGGCCACTATCAGCACTCTGGGGACACAGCGGTGCCAGCCAGCGATGTCCTGAGACCCAGGAGGTGGGAATGCAGCACAGCAGCCCACCGACCCCACACCTGCTGCTCCCCCTGCAGCCACCACAGCGAAGGCACCGCCTGTCCCTCACCCACTCCCGGTGCCTCCCCCAGGTGCCCTGTGGTGCCACAGGCCCCCTCCCTTGGGAACTCTGAGCCTGGCCATATCTTTTCAGAGGTGTTTCAGCCCCTTCTGTTGCTCCAGATGGACCCCCAGACCGGGCAGTCTCTAAGGAGAAATGGGTTATTGGCCTGTTGTTCTGGAAGTCCAAGAGCAGGAAGTTGTGGCCTTGTCCTGCGTCCCACCGTGATGAGACATCCTGTGGGAGACAGGAAAGGATGCCAGCTTGAGGAGTCCCTCCTCCTCTTGCAGAGATACTGATGTCACCACAGGGCCACCAACCACATAACCTCATCAAACTCCAGCCACCTCCCAGGACCCACCTCCAAAGGCCACCAACAGAGGGGTAGGGGCTGACGGTTCCACCACATGGGCCTGGAGGACCCTTCCTGCATGGCGAGTGGCCATGGTGCCTGAGCTCTTGGCTTCATGGTACCTCAGATGTCCTCTAAAAGCACTTTTTATAAACACCTCTCTGCTCAGAACCGTCACTTCGGTATTCACTCTTAGGGGAGAGCTGAATACTCCTTTGCTGCTGTGTCAGTATCCTGTAGAAGTTTGTGGTTTAGACCTAAATGTCCCCAAAAGGTTCATGTGTTGAGAGGTGGGGCGGGAAAGGAAAGCCACTGGGTCATGGGGATGCTGTGCTCTCCAGTGGATTCATAGTTGTGTGCCGCTGGGGGCGGGGCTTGGGGGTCACTGGGAGCGTGACCCGGAAGGGTTTCTCTCCCTTCCTTTCCATCTCCTTTCTTCTCGCCACTTCCTGGCTGCCATGGGTTGAGCACTTTTCCATCTACCACATCCTCTGCCCTCCTGTTCCTGTGATGGCGCCAGCTGACAACAGACTGAAACTGAGTCAAAATAAACCTCTCTGCCTTTAGGCTGTGGGTGCTGCGTATTTTGCCCCAGTGGTGAGACAGTGACAGAGCCGTGGATATAACGCATTGCCACACACTCAGTGGTTTAAACCGAGAGGAACTGATCCCCTTACAGTTCCGGACGTCAGTGATCTGAAACGAATTGCTCAGGGCCTCAGTCAGGATGGGGCAGGCCCATCTCCTCATGGTGGGCTCTAGACAGAATCAATTTCCTGGCGGGACATGGATTCCACAGGCAGTGCATCCCTTCTCCATCTTCAAATCCAGCAGAGTGGCCTCTGGCTTCAGTGGTCCTGTGGTTCCTCCTGTGTCAAACCTCCCTTTTACTAGGACCTGGGATAGATCTTGGGCCCCAGCCATGTAATCAAAAGAAGCTGTCCATCCAAGAAGGTTCACTTAGACATGGCTGGGAAGTGGCTTTATCACATAAGGTAACAATGATAGGTTCCATGGGTTAGGACCTGGATTCTCTTGGAGGCCATAACTGAGCTGACCACAGGGGCATTTGTAGTCTCCAATCCCCCAATGCACCAGTTCCTCACCTTCCCTCACACCCACTGAGCGCTGCTTAGCCATGGCAAGGACCTTCTAGAATCTTCTCCCTAAGGACCTTAAGAGGAAACTCCCATGGCTTCCCTGGCTACTCCCTCCTGGCGCCCAGAGGATGGCATCTGCATGCCTCAAAGGCAACTCTGAACCCTGACTCAGTCCCTGACTCAGCCCACACTGGGGGCACAGCGACAGCAAGCCCAGGTCCTTGGAGGGCCTGTCCTTGAGGTACAAAGGTGAGAAAGGGAGGGGCAGAGAGCGTGCACTTTGCCGTGGGCAAGCACTCACGGGAGTGTGCCAGTCACACAGACCTTTCTGACGCAGGCCTGAGGGAAACAGTTGTTAGGGCTATTTTGTTGACAAGGAAACTGAGGCACGGAGTTACAGTAACTTCTGTGAGGTCACACAACCAGTGAGCTGGGATGGATCCGGGCTTGGAGCAGGCAGTCTGCATCTGCAGCTGCGCTGTCCAGCACAATGTGACTGAAAAGAGGCCCCGAAGGTGAGCCTGAGCTCTTCAGCAGGGTAGAGTGCTCGGGAAGTGGCCACTGGCATCAGTGACGGGACAGTCATTACATTAATCGGCTTTTCATCTCTGGGGCACAGTGCCTAATGTACACAGCCTAAAGGAGGGGAGGTTATGTGGCTCACATTTCTGGGGATTCAGTCCGTGGTCAGCTGGATCCACGGCAGGAGCACCATGGCGTCAGAAGGGTGTGGTGGAGTAAAGCTGCTTAGTTCATAGTGGCCGGGGAGCAGAGCAGAGGGGCAGCACCAGAGAGTCCCCCAGGCCACACCTCCATGGGCCTGTCCAGACACGCCCCACAACGTGCTTTATTAACTATCTAGGGGCTTCTGAGCCAATCAGGCTGACAGCCCACCTTACCTGTCAACAACAGGAAAAACCAACACGAGTTATGAACGTGGTGCCCAATGAGAGCCACATGAAGGCAGCCTGACCCCCATCCAGAGTCACCCTGGGGGTCTCCAGGGCAGAGCTTCAAACAAGGGTCATTTAAGGGCCCTTCCGGCTCCACAGTCCCTACCTCTCTAGAGCACGAGGAGGCATCCACAAGCAGGGAGGCTCAGGGCAGTCACGAGCGGGAGGAAGGGCAAGAAGGTCTGGAGCCACTGTGGTAAGGGGGGAGCGAGAAACCGAGCCAGACTGACTAAGAGAAAAGGGAGAAGACATGCTTTACCAAATACGCAGCAAATGACAGGCTGCCCCTCAGCTTCTGGTTACTGCAGTGAAGGACCTGAGATAACTGACCGGTGCAGAGAGGAGGCATTACAGCTCGTGACTCTGGAGTTCCAGCCAAGACTGGGGTCCTGCTCTTCTGGTAGCACAAGCTGTGTGTGGTGGTTGACCTTGGTCATCACTTTGAGTGGCTCGAGAAACATGGGGTTAGCAGA
The DNA here is from genome assembly GCA_004027455.1 of Hydrochoerus hydrochaeris. NCBI lineage: Eukaryota > Metazoa > Chordata > Mammalia > Rodentia > Hydrochaeridae > Hydrochoerus > Hydrochoerus hydrochaeris. The sequence continues at coordinate 85,274 of PVLA01005572.1, forward strand.
GCACACTCCTGGGTGTGTCTGGGTGGGTCGTGGGGGGGTGACTGTGGGGACTGCCTCTGGGCCCTGCCCCTCCCAGGCTGACTCCCTGTTCTCTGCTTCTTGGATGCATGATATGAGCAGCCTTTCTTTACCACACTCTTCAGCTGCAACGTTTCTGCATTGGAGCCAGCTAACCATGGACTGAAGCCCCTGAAACCATAAGCCAAGACAAAAATTCTCTCCTTTCAATTGTGTACAGCAGGTGCTCTGTACCAGCAGTGGAAATGTGACTGATGGGACAGGTGCTTCACAGGCTAAGGGGCAAAGAGGAAGAGGAGTAGGAAGGCCTCACAGGCTCCTCCACGGCAAACCCCGGCGACGCAGGCTCTTCCCACTATTTCTATCTCCTCAAGGCTCTGCCACCTCCCAGAGGCTTGGGGGTGTGTGTGAAACTTTTAACACGTGTGCCTTGGTAGCCTCTCGTCTGTACCATGGTAGAGCTTTCTCTGTAGAACTTACTGACGTTAACGGAGTAAGATGAGTGTCTCTGTTCTCAGCATTTTACAACACAGACGAAGTGAATAATTCTTTGAAATCTGAAGACTACGAAACCTCACACATGAAGAACTAGGTCATCTGAATAGTCATAATTACTTAAAAAATTAAATTCAAAGTTAAAAATGTCCTACAAAGAAAATTTCAGGCCAGATGGTTTTCATGGCTAATTTTACTAAATATTTAAGGGTGAAATAATAACTACTTTACCGAGTCTCTTTGGGAAAACAGAAGGGAACAATTTCCAGCACATTTTGTGGGATCAGCATTAGCCTAGTATTGTACACATACAATAAAATTACAAAGAAGAAAAGAAACAGAAAGACGAATCCAAGATCCGTCACCAAGGTAGATATAAAAACCACCAAACTCCAGCAGACCAAGCCCATCAAAGTATCAAAGGAAGAATATATCATGAGCAAGGTGGGTTTCTCTGGGGGATTCAAGGCTGAATGACAACCATGAAAGACGAGAAGCCAGACAAACAGGTCAATAGACGAAGGAAAGGCACTCAACGGATGCCAACATCTAGTCCTGATAAAACCAAAACCCTCAACACAAAACCCTCTAGCAAACGAGGAGATAATGGAATTTTCTTAACTGGGAAACAGCATATCTACAAAAAACTGTGCACTTAACATTCTATTTCGGGTTAAGAAAACAAATGTCACCTGTAATCCCAGCACTGGGGAGGCAGAGGCAGGAGGATCATTGTGCATTCAAGACCAGCCTAGGTTACAAAGTGAGCTGAGGTACAGACCAAACTGCAGAGTGAGACTGTGTCTCAAAAAACAAAACAAACACAAAAATAGAAAAGGAGAAGTGTACTATGTCCCTGGATCACAAGATGTCATTTTTCTCCAAATCTGTATTATAGATTTTTTTTTTTTTTTTTGGTATCGGGGATCAAACTCACAACCTCTCACTTATCAGGCAAGCACTTTTGCCACTGAGCAAAATCCCTGGCCATGTATATGGATCTAATGGGGCCAATCATAATCTGAGCAGGACTTACAGTCAGGAACCACTGATTATAAAAAGCATGTGGAAAGGCAAAGGAACCAGAATATTCCAAACAACACTGTAATGAAAGCATCAGTGAAACCTGATTTCAAGACTAATCGTAAAGTTCAAGCAATAATTGTGGTTTTGGCAAAAGGAGCCAACACAGGAGCTGGGGCCTAAAACAGAGTGCAGAGGAAGATCCACGAATACAGTCAGTTTCCGGGTAAGAGTTGTACTGAGATACAAAGCCCACACCTTACATTTGAAATGTACAATTCTATAGCTTCAGCAGGGTCACACGGTATCATGCAATTACACAAGCAGGTGGAGAACACCCCCACACACACTAAAAGCATACTATTTCTTGGTTGTTACTATTATTTTTGTGATACCGGGAATCGAACCTAGGGACTTTGCACTGAGCTACGTCTCCACCCTTTAAAAAAAATTTTATCTTTTGTTTTAATGACAGTAACATTTTATTAAGTGTAGGAAAAGAGACAAGGTCTGCACAGCAGGCCAAGTGAAAGGAGGAGACGTGTGCCCCACGGCGGGGGGCGGGCCGCTGGGGAAGACAGAACAAGCACCATAACAGTTTCTATCTTGGGACTCGATCATTTTGTCTTGGGTCTCAGTAATTGGCTATGTCACCTAAGCTAGGGTCAGACGTCAGATCGTCCTGCCTCAGCCTCATGGCTGAGATTATAGGCACATGCCACCGTGCCTGGCTAGGAGACTACTTCTAAGCCATCGTCCTCGATCTCCACCCAGTCTCCCTCCGTTCTGGACATTGCACACAAACGGGGTCACGGGACTTGCACCTTTGCACTGGCTTCTGTCACTCAGCCTTACGTCCCCTGGGTTCATCCCTGTTGTGCGTCGCCAACGCTTGGGCCTTCTCAGCTGCGCACTGTACTCTCCCATCACACCGATCCGAGTCTTCTAGTTACCTGCTCATTGGGCGACATGCATCCGTTGCTTGGGCTCTCTACGAAAACCGCTGTGGACACCCATGCGCAATTTTGTGTGGATCTTTGGGGACTCTCTCAGGGCTGTGCCTAGAGGTGGAATTTCTGAGTCTTACAGAAACTCTCCAGTTGCCACAGGGGCAGTTCCGTGGTCTGCTCTCAGCAGCTGTGGAGGGAGCACCGCAGCCCCACACCCGGCCAGCACCTGGTCCTGCCTACCTTGCTTACTGTGCTCGGCCTGCGGGTGTGAACTGGTACCCTACGACTGTTGCACTCTTGCCTCTTTTTCTCCCTTTTCTGTGGTTCTGGCTTGCATATCCCTCTTGATAGGTAGAGATCAGACACTGTCCTTCCCAAAACGCGTGAAGCTCTACCTGCCCCCACCCCATCCTGGTGAAGCTTGTTTGGAAACAGGGTGCTCTGACCCTCTGTGACGGAGTCCTTACTAAGAGACAGGACAGAGACACAACAGGGGACAGCTGCACCCCGAGGGAGACAGAAATTAGGAGGACGGGGTCACAAGCCGAGGAGCATCTGGAGCCGCCAGTACCTGGGAGAGGAAAGGGAGATCCCTGCTGCAGCCTTTGGAGGGGGCCAGCACCTCAATTAGGACTTCTGGTCTCCAGAGTGGAGAGACAATAAATTGCTGTTGGTTAAGCAGCTGAGATTGTGGCAGTTTATTATGGCAGCCACAGGGAATCACCATGTGAGCTTTTAAAGACCTTATAGACATGGGGACCTTTTACATTTTTCTTCTGAGACAGGGTTCTCCCATGTAGAAGAGGCTCACCTTGAACTCTCTATGCAGCCCAGCCTGGTCTTGAGTTTGCTGTGGTCCTCTTGCCTCGGCCTCCCGAGAGCTGAGATTACAGGTGTGCACCGCTGCATCCGGGACACATATGTAGCTTTGACTCAGTGCCCCGTCTTAGGGGACCCAGAGATCTGGGGATGTCAAGCGCTGGAGATGGAGGAATATGAGTCCACAGCCCACCCTGGCTTCCTGTTAGCAGAGTGACCCTGACGAGACACCGACCCTCTTGGAACCAGATTTTCCTCAGAAATATAATGAAGATAATGACAGCTCCTTGGGGGCATCGTAACAAGATGACAAAGGTCATTAAAATGCTGAATACACAATCAGTGTCAGTGTCCAGTAGATTCGGTGCAGCATTCAGCCCAGCCCATTTGTCTCCTGCATGGCCTTTGCACTTGTCATGTCTGCTGTGCTTGTTGTCATTTTGAGGGACAGGGACGTGGCCCTCCATCCCTAGTAGAGGCTACGGAAGCCATGTTCTCCATGAACGCAGGACCCGGGGGGCTCGGGGAGGCCAGGACTGGCCTTGGGCTCTGCCAGGCTCTGCACGGCATCGCCCCCATCTCACTGTCTCCACAGATCAGTTTTATTTGCAAGCACTGGACCCCGCTCCAGAAGACACGGGCCGTGCTCAGAGCCTGTCGGGGAGGTGACGCCTCAGGACACCATCTCTGGGGCTGCCTAGCCTCTCGGAGGGGCTGGCAAGTCTCCCAAGTGCTGCGCCCACCCAGCACTGCTCACTTCCTGTGCCCAGAGCTCTGGGATCCAAAAGCTCGTGGGTGAATGTTGGAAGTGTTTCTTCTCTGGACAGTTTGGAAATCAGTAGGTGTCTTTGTTACTTTTCTCTCATTTCTGGGACAAAATACCCAATGCCCAAAATTAAGGGAGGAAAGGTTTATTTAGCTCACCCTTTGTGGAGGTTTCAGACCATAATCAGCTGGCTCCAAGGGTTCAGGGTGGCCTGGCACAGGGGCAACAGAAGACAGCAAAGGCAACCAGAGCAAAAAGGGGGAGGACAAGCCGCTCCTCCTCCCTTACACTGTATGCCAGTTACCGGCCCTCGGGTGGGCATAGCACCCCACCATCTCTTGCACAGGCTGAGGATGTTTATAAAGTGAGGCCCTTGGCCCCCTGCTAAGCAAACTTCTCAAGTTGACACAATGAACAATGTCCTAGACTGGTAAGGGCGAGTCCTCTACTCTGCCGGAAGTAGAACCACTGAGTTACTTATTTAAGCTTCTAGATGTCTCAAGTTGACACCATGTATCAACAACCCCTAGCAGTAGGTTTGTTTTCCTTTCTTCCTGGTTGACTACACTGTCTGTGGGGGATTCTTTGTTTAATCCTAAAGTGCCCTCAAAATTCCACTTCCTACTGTAATCCCACCCTGGTCTCCACCCCCAGGGCCAGGCTTTGGTCACTGAGTTCACCCCTGGCCTCCTCTCCAGCCTCCCTGACACAAAGTCAAGCACTCTACAGTCACTGAGAGCCAGCATGGGCAGCAGGGACCTCCTCAACCATCTGTGCCCTCGTCTGTGGACGGGGGACAGGAGAGCCCTGCACCAGCACCAAGGACAGCACCTAACTGTGCTCTGCTCCAGGGAGGCTGTGATGCCCCATTCCTGCTCAGAAGCCCGGGATGCCTCCTCCTGCATCCTCGGATCCCAGAGTGCTGGCTCGTTATCCTTCACCACAGCTGGGCAGTGAGGCTGCGGGACCACTCAAGAAGCAGGGAGAACTAGGATTGACGGGTGAGGGCGTGGAGCTCCAGGCCCCCAACCCCCCCGGGGGGGGGGCACAGCAGGGAGGGCAGCATCTCAGAAGCTTGAGATCTTTCCATGTTTCTCCAGGGAGAGAGCACTGGCCTTTCAGTGGGGGAAACAATGACTCCTGAGAAAGCCTTCCATGTCCATCTTCAACAGGGACAAAAACTTTCTCACAGAGACCCGCAGAACATTTTGTGTTTGTCCTCTGGCCAGGCCTGTGTCTCATGATCCTGCCCTGTCTCTGTACCAAAGGCTGGAAAACCAAGCTTTCCAGTTGTTTTTCTAGCAGATAACAGATCAAAGCATTGTATCTTTTGAACACTAACTGTATTAGTGAGCTTTCCATCACTGGAACAAAATACCTGATTCTGGAACTCAAGGGGAGGTTTAATTTGGCTCACGGTTTGGGGGTTTCAGTCCATGGGCAGGGTGGCTCCAAGACAGAAACAGCGTGGTGGAAGAAGGTGCTCACCATGTGCCACTGGGAAGCAGAGAAGAGGGGAGGAGCTGGTCACGCTTCCCTTCCAGGCCACACCCCCGGTGACCCGTGTCTTTGACCGAGCTCTGCCTCCTAACCGCGTTTGCCCATGAACTCATCCATCCGTTGGTGAGTATAGCACCCCATGGTCACCCCCCAAGAGCCCCTACCCTGGGACACACTGGACTTCTGGGAGGATGTGCTAGACGTAATCCATGACCCACTCCGTTTCAGGAATTCCTATACCCACAGTCATTATCCAACCTTGAAGATGCCTAGAGATGCCGAACCCAGTGCTGCTTGTCATCGTGAAAAGACACGAATGTCCTAAGTGATGAGCCTGTCACCCAGTGTCTGGCCCCAGCATCCGGTCTCCTCTTCTGGAAAAATGGAGAAAAATGTGACTCACCGTGGAGTCATCACGTAGGAGGAAGGCAAAGCCCAGAGAGAGGAAAGAGCCTGGCTGCCACCGAGCTGGTGTGCCATCACTGGGGATGCAGGAGGCATCCGGCTTGTCCTTCGCCACCGCCCCAGTGCTGCCAGCCAACAATACAGGAACTAACCGAGGCCCAGGCACTCAGTGTGTTTTGTCAGAAAGGTTTCTGCCGATTCATCTTTTAGACCTCGGGAGAGGGGGCTCTGCCCACCAGCACCCAAGCTCTGGCACTGGGGCTGACAGTGCGGGCGGCTCCGGCTTTGGGGTTGGCCGTCTGAGCTCCGGCCTGCAGTGCAGTGGCTTCGGCTCCGTCTCCTTCTCTGTGAGGCAGGGGGATGGTTCTGACTTCATAGGCTATTGTGGGGTTTCACAGAGCAACCTCCGTACGGTGCCGGGAGCCTAGAGGACTGCAGACAAATGCCGGCTGTCACTGCTAATATCAGGTGTTGCACGCAGCACTCCCTCCCCTGACCCGGAGGCACTGCATTAGCCAAGAGGGTGCTATGTGGGTTCTGGGGTTTGTTCCAGCTTCCGGTTCCCCCGGCTCCAGGCATGAAGGGTTGTTGGCTAAAAGGTGACCTAATTATTAACGAGCGCTCTGCAGATGAAAGCCGAGACAGAATTGTCCTCTGAGTGACCTCAGAAGGAGCCGTTAATGGGACAATAAAATTAATCTTGTAGAAAAACACAATTAGCGGTATCATTTATGAATCTCATCTCCTTCCGTGTGGGGCGAAGTGGGAGAGACATAAGCCTGGCTGGTCACAGCACGGCCTCCCTCCCCTGGGGACGGATGTGTCTTTGGCTGGGAAAACATTTTCAGTTCACACTCAGGGGTCACTGCTGGGATGTGACAACAACCTCCCATCCCCCAGACAACCCAGAGCACAGCAGGAATTAACGGTCACCTGTTCTCTTCGTTTCTTCCCCATTGCTGGTGGCTTTGAAGCAACAGAGGTGCCACTTGTGGGCTACCCGCTCTGTGGACCCCGGGCTAGGCCCAGGGGCTGAATAAAACAACCCCCCGTATGCCCCAGAGCCCACCGAATAGAGGCCCAGGGAACCAGAGGCTGCAGACTGGCTCCCCTCCCTCTGTGCGACTCTGGAGCACTTCACCTCCCTGGGCCTCAGCTCCCCGTGGGTGACAGGAGTGAGGGAACCTCTGCCTCCTGGGGCTGGGGATTTTCTGGGAGGGGGCTGCAGAGGGGCCCCAGGACTGGTCCAGGCAGGCTCGGTGACCAACGTCCATACTCATTCACCTGCACTCTCTTCTTCCTCACCTCCACTGCCCATGCTCAGCCTGGACCACATTCTCAGACATAATAATCCAGGAAATGCAGCCTCCTAAAGCACACGATTCACTGGCTTTTCACAGTCAGTGCAGAGCAGCTATCCCTACAGCTTAACTCTGCAGTGGTCATCACCCCGGAAGGATCCCATCAGCAGCGCCCTCCCTGGTGACCACGTGCCTCCTTCAGTCTCTCCTGGACACTTGACCCGCGTGGAGTGGATGCTGGCCTCCTCCTCGGTGTGTCACTCTCCCCTGGCTGGTCATTCATGTCTCGGTAGGCGTCTGCACCTACCTGGTCAGGGCTGAATCCCGCCTCATCGCAGGGACAGACCCACTGTTTATCCACTCATCCGGCAATGGACATTGGGTTCTTCCCACTTTTTAGCTCCTAGGATTAACGCTGCCACAAAAATGTACACACACGTGTGGCCACAGATGTTTTAACTCTCTAGGGCACGTGCCTGGGAGTGGAACAGCCTCACTGCATGTCACTCTGAGTAGCTGCCATAGGGTTTTCTGCAGGAGTTGTGCCTTTTCACCTTCCCTTCAGGGGTGTGAAAGCACCCCGGCTTCCTCGCAGCTTTGTGAACAGCTGTTCTGCTCTGGTTCTTCATGGCCATGGTCCAAATCCCCGCAGCTCCCCCCTTGTCCACCCACTGGCCTTGCACCTGCTCCACCCTCCCCATCCCTTGCCAGGACTGTGGTGCCATCAATGGTTTCTGATTCCAGAGCCAAGCTGGACCTCCCAGGGACAAGCCTCTTGGCCTCATCTTTGGCACCTGTGAAAGGCTCTGAGCTGCTCCAGTCCCCCGATGGTTTATATCTAGCTCCCTCCAAAGCCTCGTGCCCTTATATGTGGAGATGTGATGCATCATGGATATGTGAGTCTCATCAGTGAGTTAGGCCACTGATGAGTTTATAGCTAAGTGTGATGTTGGGAGGTGAAGCCTGATTGGAGGAGGTGGGACCCTGGGGGTGTGGCCTGGAAGGATCCAGCTCCCTCCTCCTCCCTTGATCTCTCCTTCTCTTCCTCTCTGCTTTCCACTGCTGCGCCCACTGTGAGCTGTCTCTCCTCCCCAGGCTCCTCTGCCAATCCACCCTGCCTCAGAGCCAGCCGCTACAGACTGGAACTTCTACCAACTGTGAGCCAAAATAAAACTCTCCTTTAGTGTACAGACATGGCAGTGAATAAAAAGTAATGAAAACACCCAGTGTATGTGCCAGTAGCTACACATGGCCTCAAAATCATCCTTGTTCTCTTGTGTCTCGTAGTCTCTTCACCAGCAAAACGACGCGTTGGGCTAGATTAGGTCTCCAGTTCAAGTGCTCCCAGGCAGTGAGGAGGCCCCGGTGAGCCAAGGTAGGGCCCAGGGACTGGGGGTATGGGAGGTGGACAGCTGTCACTGGGCTGCCACTGGTTTCTTGCCACATGGGAATGTCTTTGTGGTGGAACCTCTTAATTTTTTTTTTTCTTAAAGAGCAAAAAATCTGGATGTTTTGTGAAATCTCCCAATTTTTTAAAAAAAGGGTGGAATTGGTATTTTATTGTCCTTTATAATCAGATGGCGATTGGGTATAGAGTTTCCATACTTCAGACTTTTTGTAAATAAAAAAATTAGAAGTTTCAAACAGCTGATAGCTGGTTACATTTAGTCAAACACAATTTAACTAAATTCATTAATGGCAGTTTACGTGTTTCCTCATTAGCCCCGGAAAACTCACCCCTCTTTTCACCCTTTTTAAAAAATCTGCAAGGGCGGTGCACACTTGACCTCAGAGTTGACAGCCACCCTCATCTGCTTCCAGGAACAACACACTGGAGTTATTTTTCGGACAGGGAATGAAAGGGTGGTGTGATCATTTTGCAAGGCCCGCGCCACGTGGCTGAGAAATCAGTGACTGTGAGTTTGTCTCCTGTGCCAGCCAAGCCTTGCTGAAAGGCCTCTTTGCTTCCCATCTGCTGCAGATGGGAGGCACTGGATGTAGCTCCGAAATCTCTCAGTTTTTAAATGTGTCCAACAAAGGCAATTTTAAAGTATTCAGACAAGTATCCCCCGGCCTGCAGAATTCTAGTTTGCTGAAATCCAGTTTGGAAACCCCAGAGCCAGTGGCTCTGAGATTGGAGTGTGCTCCAGGCTCCGGGGGCCTAGTTCAAACTCGGAGGTTCTGGCTGAATGGGGTGGTGGGCTGGGACCCTGTGTTTCTCACACATGCTCAGGGAAGGCTGGGGCTGCCTGCCCGGGAACCGCACTTTGAGAGTCGCAGCCCTGGACCACTGTTAATGTTAGGTTCTATGCCTGTGTTCTAGAATCCTGAAGTCTGCAGTGGAGAACTCCACACCCAGAGAAGCAGCATCTCTCCTAGGTAGGGCTGGGGACAGGGAGGCAGCAGGCTCGGTCCCAGCTCGTCCCAGGAAGCCATTCTGCACCACCAAGATGCATCGTGGAAACTGACACATGTGCAAATGCTCTGAACATGTTCAGCAATGCAAACGGCGCCAAAATATGTAATCTATTAAGACACAGAGCGTAAAAGGCATTTGCGATCTTCCATGTTAACTCTCTGAGGACTGTCTTAACAAATTCCCACACACCGGCTGGTTTACAACAAGCCCAGTCTCCCCTCTTACCGTTCCGGTGCCTCAGGTTCAAAGCTAAGGGGGTGCAGGGCTGTGCTCCTCTCTGCTGCCTGCCTGTTTCCCAGTTTCTGCTGGTGCCCGGCCAGCCCTGTCCTCTGCAGCTTGTGACGGGTCACTTCAGGCTGGGCCCCTGGCCTTTCACTCTCTGTGTCTCTCTCAGCCCTTCTTCCTCATTAGGACGCCAGTCACAGGATACAGGTCTCACCCTAAGTCCAGGACGATCTCACTCCAAGGTTCTCACCTTTGTTTATCTGCAGACTCCACCTCACATCCTGAGACTCGGCTCACTATGGTCTCTTTCCTTTTATAAACAGGTGTCCTTCTAATAACCTTAGCAGGTGGCCACAGAATCAGACCCAAGTACTAACTGGGCCTGGCAGCCTGGGGACATTCGGTGTGGAGTGAAGGCCCCACGGTGGCCCGGTGTGGCAGCTGGATGTCCACGAAGCTGACCCGATTCTTCAGGTTAAATGATTTTCAAGGTCCTCTGGTTTGGAAGGCAGGACAATGTGCCTGGCATTTCCCAGTGACTCTGCTCTGCAAGGAAAAGCAGGGCCCAGGGAAACCCACATGCAGTGTGGAAAATCTGCCTGTGAGGAGCTGAAATGAACCCCGTTCTGCAGCTGAGCCGGAGAATCCAGGGGAGTCTGGCTGACGGGTCAAAGGTTGTACTTCCGTCAGGGGAAATTAATCACGCCACACCAGGATCCAGGGACAGCTCAGGACCGTGCATCAGAGCTAGCCAGAGTGGGCCACACACTCATTCCCCTCTGCTGCCGCCAGCAAAGTCAGAGATGCTTAAGACAGAAAAACCCATTAGGTCATCTCCAGTTGCTCACGATGCAGCTCACCCCAGACCTGCTATCCCCAGCTCACTGCCTTCAGGCCGTTTAGACACAGCCTGGGGACCCCAGCTCCATGAGGCGTGGAATGAATTGTGCTCATTCACCTGCAGGCCCCTGCTGGGGGTTGGGGTGCACCAAATCCCCAAGGACAGGGTGGGACAGAGAAGAGAGGGGTTTCTTCCCTGGAGCTGGGACCCTCTCTGCTTCCTGCCTCTGCCCCTGGACCCTGAGCACCAGTCTCCCTGAGCTTGGGCCAGGCTCTCTGACCTTGGACCCCAGGAATCACTCCAGAAGCCCGGGAGTGCTCTGCCCTCAGCCTCGGACTGTGAGTTACACCACCACGTCCCTGGGTCTGAGAACTCTGGCCTTGGCTGAGCCATGCTAGCAGCACCCTGGGTCTGCAGCTCACAGGTGGGGGTCAGGGAACCCACAGCCCCCAACAGCTTGCGAAACTCCCCCTCGTAAGTCTGTTCTCAGTTGTCTCTGTCGCTGCCTCCTGCTGGTTCTGTCGCTGCAGAGGACCCTGACTGCTACCTGGATGCATGCAGGTGGATAAACAGGTTGGGGTAAAGGAGCAAGCTGGGGGCAGCACCCTTTCTCACTGGGCCATGTAATTCAAGGGGATCCCTCACCCTCTGCAAAGCCTTCATCCTAAGATGGTGGCTTCCCAGTCTGCACTCCGCCAAGCAAGACTGTGGGCTTTCAGCTTCTGTACCCTACGGGCTGCACTTCAGATACCCCTGGGTGTTCACAGGGGAGGGAGAGGTCCGAGCCCTGACAGAAACCCTGGGGCTGCCAGCCAGCCTGGAGAGTCCCCTCAGCCACATGGGGACAGCACCTGTCCTAAATGTCCTCCCACTCCAGAGCCCTCTGAGGTGGGACGGGCGGGTGGGCTTCACAACAGCCCAGCTTTGGAGAGAGGAAAAGCAGCCGTCTGGTGTTCCCAGCACCCTGGCGATCACCCAACTGAAAAGACACCCGCCGTCTGCTGACTCCATGCCTGTTGATCGCATGAAATTGAAATGCTCTGATCTCAAACCCCAAAACGGGAACTAAGTAGGAAATATTTGAAAAATTGTCTTGTCTCTATACCACTTCTTGGAGCTAAAAGGAAGAGCAGCTTTGTTATTCCCGCCAGGAGACCGAAGAGGAAGCGGAGGTGCAGAGAGGGCTCTGCGGCTCTTCCTTTCCTGCCCTCGTACCCCAGCAAGGTCAAGGCCTTGCGGTCAGAGCGAGGTGGGCATTACAAAGCAGGTGCGAGTGCTCCGTTAAGGCCGGAAGGTGAAATAATAACAAGACCAACAGTCTCCTCCAAAGCCGACAAACAAACAACACAAAACGCAAAGCCACGCAGCACACGATTCTGTTTAAATACACACTAGGTCACCACAGGGCCCGTGACGGCATTTACTGAGTTCCTCTGCGGATAAACAAAGATGCCCCGGAGTCCATTTGATCCTGAGCATTTCACGGCTGCCTGTGAGGCCAAGCGCTGGACTGCAGATGTGCAGGAGATGCCGGGGACCAGGAGAAACTGTATTTGTGTTTTTTTCCCCTACGGTATGTGTATTTTTGAAATAGCATTTGGAGTTTTCCAGAATTTTGCAGTAAGGAAGAGATTTCTTGGAGAGAAAAACGTCGCCATGATGTCGCGGGCAGCACAGTGTCCAGCGGGAATTAGAGCTCGGGTTTCCTTACCACACGGCTGAACTTGGCTTCCACACTTGCTGCTCAAACGCCCGAACTTACCACCGACACTAAGTGACTGCCCACACGGCCAGGCTCACACCTGCCCTGGGACCCGCCTGGGGGTGGGGAAAGGTAGGGAAGAGGGGGGCGAGCCAGGCGCTGCAGCTGTCCCTGCTGGGCCTGACGCCTCACGTCTCTGAGCTCCAAAGAGCCTCCTGGGCCTCCAGGGACGAAGCTGTCAGTGCTCTGAGCCCTGTATGGCCGTGCCAGCAACCAACCCTGACTGCAGCTCAGGCAACCAAGACCAGAGATGACAAGGGACAGAATTAGCGGCCAACACCATAATAATGGCCCAAAGAACCAGTGTTTAAAAAAATGTACAATTATAACTCATTAGGGTCTCACGATCCTACTGCTATGCAGGTACAATCGCTCTGCTCCACAGGTGGGGAAACTGAGTCCCTGAGAGGGTCACCTCCATTCCCACGATGACACAGAGAAGGCAGGATTCATAACCAGGCTGTGGCTCCGCTGTGGTTCCCCCCTCGGAGTTTCCTATTGGAAGCCTGGTCCCTGGCTCAGGGACAGTTAGGAGGCGCCCAGAGGTCACTGGGGTCCTGACCTTGTGACTGACACACAGTTAGGGGCCCTGAGGTAGCTCCCTGCTGCCAACTCTGGCTTCTCGTGCCACTTGTGACGTCTCCCTATCAGGGTGCCACATTCACAGTATCCATTCACTCAAGTCCTCATCAGAGCAGAGCAGACGCTGACCTCACACCCTTGAAACCCAGGATGACGAACCAGGGCACCTCTTTTCTCTATAAAGTTCCCTGCTACAGACATTTCATTACAGCCACAGAAAAGTCTCTAGTGTGCATGGCTGGGTGTCACAGGCTGTGGCCGTGACAGTCAGGAAACAACAGGTCCCCTGGGCACACTGAGCCCTGAGGAGGCTGTGGGGTGACCCCTCTGTTGGTAACACACTGCACCTCAGAGGCATCTAGCTGGGGGTCCGAAATCCTCTGTGGCTTTGGGCTTCCACCGTGGCTGCCAGGTCCAGGGAGGAGGCTGCTGGTGTCACCTCCGTCTGTTGTCCCACAGCCAGCCCTGGGGGTCTAGCTGTCCCCACTTCTGTGACCACAGCCTCTTCAGTCTGATTCCCTCCCAAGCCCCTGCCCCACCCAGAGTCATCCGTAGTCCCCCATCAATGGCCTGTGCCATGCATTGCCATGTCCTCAGTGTCTGCGGAGAGCCCAAGGGTGATGCCCAAAAGAACTGTCCATGTCCTAACCCAGGAACCTGTGCATCCAACCGCAGGTGGTAACCTAGTGGCCCTCACTTGGAAGGTCACAGCTGCGGTACAGTTAAAGACTCTGAGAGGAGGACCTTACCCTGGGTCATCTGAATAGGCCCTGAGCCCAGCGACAAGTTTCCTCACTGACACAGGGAGAGAGAGAGAGAGACAAGCAGGAGGGATGGGGCCACAAGCCAAGGACACCAGGGGCCGTCTTAGCTGGAGGGCAGAGCCAAGAGCCACTGCTTCTTTGCTGGAGCCTCAGCATGACCTTGGCCCTTGGCCTCCAGAGGGGAAGAGAACTCCTTCCTCTTGTTTCCTGAGCCACAGGAAGAGGACAGGCTGCCCTATCCGGAGTGTGCTCTGCTCTGCACAGTCACCGGGTCCCCTCCCTTCTGCCCGGGGGGGGGGGCACTGCTCTGCAGCTTGCAGTGCCTCACCCAAGGGTACAATCAGCAGAGTAAGAAAACCATGCAGAAAGTCCCAAGGGCTGGCCTCAGGGCCATACAGGAAAGGCCAGGATGGGTGAGGAGTGAGGGCTCCCGTCTGTCTCTGGGTCAGCACGGTCTTCTCAGAGAGCTGTGGGGACAGCGCCGGGCCCCTGCCGCGGCTCCCGTGTGGGACTCTGATTACAGCGTGTGGGTCCGCACGTGCCCTGGGCAGGGATGCCGGCAAAACCCCTTTCACAGCCACGACCTGAGTCTGGCCGGTCACGTACAGGGCTGCAATGAGGCAGAGACGCAGGGACACATCCAGATTTCTAACTACCGGTTCTCACCTTCCCTGGGGCGCAGCAGGCACAGAGTAGCTTAGAGGCTCAGCCTGGCTGCTGGCAGGGACCAGCGCGAGAGCCCGGCCCTCCCTGACTGGGCTCTAAAGCCTGAGACTCTGCCCGAGGCCTGGCCTCAGGTATCTAAAACCCGCATCGCCCCATGCAGGGGTTCCTGCTCGGGCCCTGGGACTCAGTGTGCCCCGTGGATTTTCTGGCGATGCCCAAGGACGCTGATCCTCAGTTAGGGGTCCAGGGGCGCTTCCTGGCTGCCCAGGCCCGGTGCCCCTGCGCCTCCTGCGCTGGCCTCCGCTGCATCCGCACCCGACTTTGTGACCAGAGGGCTGCACAAGGACACCGTGGTCCACATCCATTTTTCCAGGTCCGGTGCCATCCGCGGGCGGGGCCCCTCTCGTAGAAGCCAGGTACACCCAGGGAGGCGGCCCCCACTGTGGGGGGAGGAACCCGCCTTTCCACCGCCCTGCCGCCGGCCCCAGGGAACCCGCCCCCTTTCCCGACGGTTGTCCCCCTCATTCAGAGCCGCGCCCTTTTCCTCCTAGCCTCGCGCTAAGCATCCCCGGCCTCTGCCCCCGCTCCCCATCCTTCAGGACCCCGGTCGGCGCGGCTGCGGCCGGGCATCCGCTCCACCTCCGCCACCTCTGGGGACGTGCCCCGTCCCTGGCATCCTCCTGCCCGTTCCCGTTCCCCACCGCCCAGGCCACCTCCCCAGGGGCGTCACCGGCCCGGCCCGGGGCCTCCCCAGGAGCGCGCTCCACCCCTCGCCCCTGGCAGGCTCCCGGCGCTCTGGGCGCTCGGGGGTCCCCGGGGAGCCCCCGCACGAGCCCCGCGCTGCTTTGTGCGGCGCGCGGGCTCTGCACCAGGGCGAAGGCGCCCGGCCCCTGAGCGCGCAGCCGTGCGCGGCGGGAGGCGGAGGCGGAGGCAGCCTGGTTCGCGAGCGCTGCGCCCCCGCCCGGCCCGCGCGCTCCGCCTCCGCCATTGCTGCGCGCGGGAGCAGCGGACGCGGAGCGAGGCTCGAGCGCGCCCGGAGCCCAGACCTGCGCAGCGCGCGTGCGGTGAGTGCCGCCCAGACCGGGCCCTGCCGCGGGGCCGGGGCTGGGGCTGGGGCTGGGGCTGGGGCTGGGGCCCGGGGCCCGGGGCCGCCACTGTCTCCGCGCAGGAGCCCGGGGCGCGCGCCAGATCGTCCAGGAGCGAGGGGGACTCCAGGGCCAGGGGCGCGTCCGCAGGGGCTGGGCAGGGGCGGCGCCCCCTTCCCGGCTGCGCTGCGCCCCTGCGCGCGGGGTTTCGTCGGGCCAGATGCGTCCCTGACACACGGGGCCGCGCCCGCGCGACCCCTCCCCTGTGTCCAGCCCGCCCTCCTGCGCCCCACCCTGGCCCCGGCTCGTCGTGACCCCCGCGCCACCCTCCCTTCGCAGGCGGCAGCCTCGGGTCCCCCGGAACCATGGTGAAGTTGGGGAACAATTTCGCGGAGAAGGGCACCAAGCCGCCGCTGCTGGAGGATGGCTTCGACACCATTCCCCTGATGGCGCCCCTGGATGTCACTCAGCTGCAGTTCCCGCCCCCGGATAAGGTAAGCCCCCCCACCTCGGGCGCTTTGCATGCTGCTGGGGTGCGCGCCCCTAAATCTCCCGCGGCCGCAACAAAAGAATTGCCGCGTGCGTTGGGGACACGAAGTGGGAGAGTCGTACCCGCGCTCGCTCGCGCTTCTGAATCCAGCGATGTTGGGGGGGCCCCTGCCTTGGGTGTCAGCTCCATCTGACCACAGTTCCTTCTTAATTTTTGTGGAAGTCAGGTCCCTGGACCCCTAGCTGCCCCACATCTCCCTTGCCCTGTGGCACCAGAGGGGGTCTGGGGGTGCGGCTGCCCCTGTGCCTTCCAGCCCGATTGGCCCTCTGAGGACAGGGCTTGGCCAGGTGCCCTTCCTAGACACCAGCTCCCTTTCTGCCCTCCCGGCAGCCTGGCCTGGGTGCCCTGAGGAGTGTGAGCTCTTCCCGGGCCCTCCTTCCTCTCCTTCCTCTTTGTTCCTTCCCTGCCGCCTCCAGATGAGTGCCAGGCGCACTCGGGATTAGTGTGAAGGAACAACCGGCCCCAGCCTTTCCCGGAGCAGTTTTGCTGCATTTAAAACCTGCCTTCTTTTTTGGGACTATAGCACCCAGGGAAGTCGTTGTCCGTATAGTAAGGTCGTAGTCTAACCGCAGTTAACGGGACCTTTTAAAAGTCTTGACAGCTGTCTGGCAAAATTCACCTCAAATCAGAGCAGGGCTGCTTTTCCCACCCTCCTGCCGCGTGCCCCTCCCCCAGTGTCCCCAGAGTCTTTCCATTTATTGTCTCATCTGGTCCCTGGTGTAGAGAGGTCTGACTCAGGGCTTTGCTGCCTGCAGGAGTGGGCAGGGGGGGGGGCTTTTCCTGTGGGCTTCTTTGTTCCCAAGGAGTCCCCAGAGGTCGTTCACCTCCCTAGGGAGCTTTTGTCCCTTAACTCTATTGTCTGGGATTTGAGTGGGGGGCTGGTAGCAGGTGTTTCTGCTGGGGAAAAGGGTACCAGCTGGTCATACCTGTGTGCCCCCTTTCCAAGCAGGGGCCATTCTGGGGTGCTCAGAGGCCAGATGCAGGGGGCAGGGGGTCATCCCAGGCTTGGGTTCCACTCTACCCCCCCTGTGTGGGTGCCAGGCTGTTAGCAGAGCCTGGCTGAGGCCCCACCTCCCCTCCTGCCCAAACCCACCCCAGCCGCCCAGTTCAGGAGCAGTGTGGCTGGTGCCAGGAACCCCGCGTCCTGAGGCAGCACTGTCAGTTGACTTCCTCTGCTGGGCCCGAGCCTGCACTTCCTTTGCCCACCGGCACCAGGCTTCTTGCAGGGAGGAGTGGCTCAGGCAGGTACGGAATCTTGGGCAGCTAGGCCAGGAGCCCAGGGGTTGCCTGGGTGGCTCTGGGAGGCACCGTGTCTGTCACCCTGGGAGCGTTCAAACTGAGGGGTGGCAGGTGTGCTCCAGAAGTGAGTTCCAGCAGGGACTGCTGCTGGAAGGCTGCTGAGGTCACAGATGAGACTGAGGCTCAGAGGGTTTCCAGGCTGCGCCAAGATAACCATGCTGACGGGATTGGCTGCCCAGGACGCACAGATTTCTGCAGGGCCTTCCGTTCCCCTGGGTTTGGAGCTGGGCCTCTCACCCTTGACCTCTCCACTGGAACTGCAGTGACATGCTGCTAGCAACCTGGGATCAGGAGGCAGTGTCACCTGCCCCATGTGACGTGGCTTCTGAGGATTGGTTTGCACCCTTTGGATGAACGAGCTAAGGGGCCATCATCCCTGGACCGGCAGCAAGAACAGGGACCATCCCAGCTCGCTTTGGTGGACGCCCGCTGTGCCCCTTCATGGGCTGAGACGGCTTCCTTGGTGTGGCAGAACTGGGAGGTCACCGCTAAGGTTGCCCCCATTTTATGGATGTGGGATTGAAAGTTTGGAGTGTTCAAGGGACTGGTGCAAGGCCCCCTACTCTGTCACTGGCAGATGCAGGTTGTGTCCAGGGGAGACTTTCTGGGGTCCCTGTCCTGGGCTGGGGCTCCTCTGACGTCCTCCTCTGCAGTCACCTGATGAGCTAAGCCTTGTTCTCTGTTCATACCGAAGGTCGGTCGCGTGACCACCTGGGTGCCTTTCGATTTGAGGACGCAGGGTGACACCCAAGTGTCAACCCAGGCTGGTGTTGCTTACTGTCACAGGCCACTTCCCCACCCCACCCCTGCCTTCTCCCCTGGGCTGGCTCCAGGGGTCACAGCTTGGGCTGAGGAACCCCCATTTGTCCTCCAGTGATGGCCATCCGTGTTGCTGGATTTTCCCTATGCTGCCCTCCGTCCTGCTACAGTGGACAGCAGTTGTCTCCCTAAAACTATGGACCAGCTGATGAAGGAACAGGTCCCCGAGAAAGGACGGGATTGTGGTGGCTGGAGCTGGTTCCCTACCGGCCACCTGCTATGGGGATTAGAGATGTGTGACCCCACCTCGTCCCCACCCTTGAGTCCCCTCGTCCAGTGGGCACAGAGAAGCCAACAGTCTCTGGCCAAAGGGCGTGATGTGGGCAGAGCGCAGGCAGCCAGGCTGGTGGGCTGCAAAGAGGGCGTGCAGGGTAGAGGCAGGGCCGGTTCCCAGGCTGGAAAAGCACCTCCCACCTCATCACAGAGCGAGGGAAGAGTGGGAGCAGGGAGACCCTGTGGGGCTGGGCAGGGCAGTGCAGAGAGGGCTGGCGCTGGGGGTGGAGACGGAGCCCCCCAAGAGCCGAGTCTGACCCTATGCAAAAGAAGACGCCTCCTCCCGCGGCCTGGGCCGAGGCTGGTGCTCTGGTGGGTCAAGCGAGCACTGGCTCTGGAGTGACCTCGGCCAGTGCTCTTCCCCCTCTGCCCTCTGTTCCGGTGCCCCGAGGGATCGCGCCTGGGGGTCTGCGTGGGTCAGTGCTCTGCGAGCGTTGGCACGGGGAGGTTTCCAGTGAGGGGCAGCCACGCGGGTTCTGTGATTGCTTCCTGGAGAGACAGTGGCTCGGAGTGTGACTGTCCCCAGGCCCGAGGTGGGCAGAGGTGTGACAGGTACCACTCTGTTCCCTGCAAGGTGGTCGTGAAGACGAAGACTGAATATGAACCCGAGTGCAAGAAAGGCAAAGGCCGAGCTCCCAAGGTCGCGGAGTTCACCGTCAGCATCACCGAGGGCGTCACCGAGAGGTTTAAGGTGAGGGGCCCTGGGGTGGGGGGCGGCTCCCGCAGAGGTGGGACTCCCAGGTACAGAATGGGGGGACACGGCCCGGCTGCCCGCTAAGCTGTCATCCTTCCTTGGTGTGGCAGAACTGGGAGGTCACTGCCAAGGTTGCCCCCATTTTATGGATGTGGGAATGAAGCTCGGAGCGTTCAAGGACCAGTGCAGAAGAAGCAGAAGCTTCTCTCCCTGCCTTCGCCCTCCAGGACGATTCCCTGTTGCCTATTTTTGTAAGAGGGCTAAGCCGCTGGCGGATGTTCCCTTAGGCGGTTGTGGCCCCACACGGCCCCCCCACCTGCCCGGCTCCCTTCCGCACCCCCGGTGTGGTTACTTGGCAGTCCTGGGTCTCATCCAAAGGCAGACCCACTGCCTCCTAAGGTGTAGCAGGTGCTGTGTGGATGCCCACTTCGCAGATGGGGACACTGAGGCACAGAGGTCTGCGTCTCTCTGTCCTCCCTACTCTGTGTCAGATGCCCTTTTTCTGGCTCCTGGCTCAGTGGCTCACGACACTCATGGCCAGGTTGAGAGGGACTGACCCAAGGTCATGTCTGTCCACTGCTCCACCCAGTGACATCGGCGCGGGCTTCATCTGCTCCTGCTGGCACCCCAGGTCGAAGCAGGAGTGACCTAGAGGCTAGGGTCCTGGCGTCAGGATGTCTGAGTATGCTCGCCCTGTGCCTCCCAGGTCGTGTCACTTAGGTCCCCAGAAGCAGGCAGTAGGGTGGCCCAGAGCCACTGTACCATCTCTTGAGTGGCTGTGTGTGCTGTCCCTGCTGTGTCCTTGGCTCATGCTTTTCCCCCGAGGTCCCCTGTCACAGGCCTCTGGGTTCCTCGCCCTGGGCATGGGTGACGCATGAGTGCACCAGAACTCTCTGTCGCCAGGGCTGGGACCCGGCGCGATTCCTCAGCTCCCGTTGTGCGGAGCCCTGCGGCTCAGGAGCCCTCTGATGACCGTGCTTGTGCCGGGCCTGGCTGCTGCTGCAGCGGGCCCCGCCCTTCTCCGCTGCCACCCCTGGGGATGCCTAGGAGCTGGCGCTGCCGTGGGGCTCGGGTACCTGCCACTGCTCTGTGCTGAACTTCTGTACCCCTTATGTTTGTAGCCTGTTCTCTGCGGGGCCCTCACTTGTCTCTTACACATCAGGCTGCTGAGTCCTGGGCGGTCACAAAGTGGCTGTGGTTTCCCCGACCCTGTGGCTCCAGAGTCAGTGCCTCAGTGAGATCCAGTCTCAAAAGAAAAAAAAAATCAAAATTTTAAAAAGCTAGGCGTGGTGGTATACACCTGTCATCCTAGCCCTCAGCAGGAGGCTGAGGCAGGAGAATCTTGGAAAGGGTACATAGTGAGATCAAGTCCAACCAAAACCAAACCAAACCAAACCAGACCAGACCAGACCAGACCAAACCAAACCAGACCAGACCAGACCAGACCAGACCAGACCAGACCAAACCAAACCAAACCAAACCAAACCAAACCAGACCTCGGATAACTAAAGTCAGTGTCTTCCCTTAGCGCCTGCCCCAAGCCCAGCTTGAGGCTACAGCTTGAGGGACAGAACGATCCCCAGCCCTGAGTCCAGGCCCGTACGGTGCTGAAGCCCCCCAGGGCCTTCTCAGTGGGATCAGCCCTCCCCGACCCATGTGACTGTGCCCTTCACAAGAGGACTGTGACAGTGTGTAACTGCGCATGTGCCCGCGCTCCACCGTTCCTAGCCCACTGTCCCATCTGGCCTTCATCAACACTGCCCAAGACGAGTGGGTGCCGCGATGCTCTCCGTCTCACCGCTGAGGGGAAACTGAGGCAGAGCACATGACCCCGAGGCATCCTGCTCTGCCTCGGCCCAGCTTTTGGGGAGTTTCAGCCTGAGGTGGCCCAGGCTCGGGGCCACTGGTCTTCAGAACAGGCCTTGCTGGGTGGGTGCAGCCCCTGCCCTGGGGCTGTGCGTGGGGCCCACAGTGCGGGGCTCCCAGTGCCCTGGGTCCGCACAGGCTCAGGTCCCTGCAGCCTCCCCATGTCAGCGCCCTTTACCTCTTGTGCCCCTCGCTCGGGTTCCTTCTCTAAGGAGCTCGCAGGCGACCGCAGTTCCCCGTGACTCTCAAGAGAAAACAAATCAAAACGAAGGAAGCCCGGGGCGGTGGTGAGTGCCCGAGACCCAGCCTTCCGGGGGACACCTCCAGGGGACCTCGTGGTCCGGGTCCAGCACGCTGGCCTTGTGAAACAGAGGCCCCTCCACCGGAGCTGGTGACCTTGGGGAGGGAACCAGGCCACTCAGTGCCCCAGGCGATACCGTTGGCTGGAGCTTGCGGCGCAGGACTCCAGAGCCGTGTAGCAGCTTGCTGAGTGAATGTGTGACGGTTGGGCCCTTGCTTGTGGGGTAAGTTCAGTGTCAGCTCAGGGATGAGGCTGCTCTCTGGGCCGGGGACAGCTGTGAATCTTCCACTGGGGACACTCATGCCAGGTCCTGCGGTGACCTGTCCAGCCCTCCCAGTCAGGAGAGCTAGAGGGACGATCGGAACCAGGCACCCTGTCCTGGGTACCTGGGGCCGCTGTGGCTGCACCGAGCAGCCCAGGGATCTGTGTTCTGGGACCCCGCCCCAGCCAACTGCCTGGGAATGTGTGTTCGGGCAGTTCCAGTGTCTGCAGGCTCGGGAAGCTTTCTGGGTGGGGCTGGCTCTTGCAGGAGCCCCTTGGGAGGGAATGCCGAGGGTCTGCCCTTCAGGAGGCCCCCAGCCCTCACGGTGCGGTGGCATTTGTGGTGTCCCTGAGCGCACGCACACATGCACACAGTGAGGCTTGCGGCTGTCCTGCGGAGCCTGTACCCACTCCCAGCAGGCTTGTCGCAGCCGGCAGGGACAGGCACCCGCTCACCTTCCCTGTGCCGTTGGCCACAGGCTGGCCTGTGGGCAGTGCTTGGTTCTCACTCTGCTCTCATGCATCCTGCCTTTCCAGTACCGTAGCAACAAGTAAACTGTGTGTCGCCTTTGTTTCTAATTGGCGTTGCCGGGCACGCCTTGTCTCCGTGTGCCTTTGGATGGCATCCTTGAAACGACGTCGTCTTTGTGGATGTTACTTTATGATCATCCCTCGGGATTAATCTCTCAGCTGCGAGGTTGCTAGGCTTGTTGCTAGGTTACGCCGGTGGGGAACGGGCTTTGTGAGACTCTGCCACGCAGGGATGGCGGCTGGTGTCACCGGGAGAAGCGGGTGTTTTATTAAGCTGCCACGGTGTATCCGTGTGGGGACGAGATGGCCTGGGGCCCCACCTAAGTGGTTTTAAGTCGCGCTCCGGCCCAGTCAGAGGGGCGTGTCCAGTGCAGCTGCACGGTCCCCTCCCCGTCTCGGTCGGGGTCCTTCCTGGGGCTGCAGGGTGACAGTGGCTGACTCTACACTGATCGCTGCGCCTGGGAGTGAAGGGCTTGGTGGTCAGTACACCCCTCGCCTGTGCGGTGTCACCCCTGGGGCCTCAGGAGACCTCGAGGTTGGCCTTGGACAGGAGCTTCCTTCGGGGTCCCCATGGGACCGGGTGGACATCAGGAGGGACACGTTTGCCTGGCGTTTGGTGCTGGGCGAGTCCCTCTGTGTCCTGGCACAGCCGGTCCTGTGGGTGGCTGGTAGCCTTTTCTCATGTCCTTAGTGACCTTGAGTTTCCCGAGTACCTGGCTCCCATCCTCTGGTGTGCTCCGAGGCGCACGCCTCTCACCCACGGCCCTGACCCTGTTTCCTCGGCAGTGCGCGGCAGGGTCTTGCTGCAGACCCTAGAGATGTGTTTGGACGCCCGGCGACCTTGAGTTCTCACTGCGTCTTGCGGGATTTGGCTGCCTGCCTCTGCGGTTGTAGAGCCATGGGCCGGGGTCCAGCTGCCAAGGGGATCCCCGTCGGAGGGGATGCTGAGAGAATTGTGTCATCTGGGTGTGTGTGCTCCCTGCTGCGTGGGCTACCTAAAATATTTAGTGTTGTAAACGCTGGGGGAAGTCAGGATTCAACGTCTTTCTCCAAGACTTCTTTTTTTTTTTTTGGCACTGCATTACTCAGCAGAAGGCTCATTTTCTCTCTGCTTCTCCCATGGGAGAGAGGACAGAGAGCCGAGAGGCAGCCACCCACCGCCATCCGCTCAGCTGCTGCTCAGGCCCAGAGCCTCCCCGTGTCACTTCCTCCTGTCTTTCTAATAGTCTCAGAAGCACTCACCTTGCTGTCCTTTGGTAGGCGGAGAACTGAGACCAGAGGGGTTGGGGAACAGGGCCAAGGTCACCCAGGGTGATGGGTGACGTCAGGAATTAGACCCAATCCATTCGACATGCGGGAGCCCAGGTGCTCTGTCCTCCATAGCAGAGGGATCACGGGTGACATCCTTTCCCTCCGTCAGCTGGGTCAGCTGGCTGGTTGGTGGCCGCAGAGACTCCCAGCTGGTGGGGAGGAGGCCCCACACCAGGGAGCCCTGGGGAATGCCAGCGCCTTCTGCTATCTCCGGCCTGCAGGGGGCGCCCTTGCCAATTCTGCCCTCCTGGTGGGTGAGAGAGCTGGTCACCTGGCAGGTACCTTGTCTGTTGAGTGACCCTGTGATTGATGCCCACACTGGGACACTCTGGTGAATGACAGTGGACAAAGTGGTCAGGATACTGAGCAGCGGCCACTGGGATGGTCCCGAACCCCCAGTACACTTGCAACAAACTTCACTGGAGCCCCCGCCTGTCTGTGTTTGTCCCCAGCTGTCCTGTCCTTAAAACACCTCTTGGGTACCCCTTGCTGCTTCTGTAGGGCTGCTGTGGTTTGGGGCAGAGCAAACTGATCAGGAACCGCCGCCTCCAAATAGCTTGTGATCCCCAGCTTCCCCCTGCAGCCCAGTTTCTAAAAAAATGGTGATACAGTATATATAACCTCAAACAGACATTTTACAATGTGCAGGCAGTGTTATTTCATGCCCAGCCATCACCCCAAAAGGAGACCCCATTCTCGTGCCCTGGCACCCAGGAATCAATGTCTGTCCCTGAGCCCTGAGGATCTCCCCACCCGTGCCGAATGTGTTGCATCAGAGGATGTAGCAAGGCGGGACCTTTCGTGTCTGCTTCTGTCTCCTAGCGTGGTGCTTTCAAGATGCGAGCCCTTCCTTGTCACTGGCAGCCAGCCTCTCCTGACTGTGGCGGGGGACAGATACCTCGTTATACGGATGCACGCGGTTTGTTTATGCCCTTGTCTCTTTTTGGACACCTGGGTCATTTGCACTGTCAGCTCTCGTGCACAGTGAAGTCACGGATGCTCATAGACACGTTTGTGTCTGAGTGTGGCTCTTGGGGGTATGCCCGGGAGTGGACTTGCTGGTCTCTGTGGTTTTCTGTTCCACGTGGTGTGGAGCTGCCAGCGTGTTTGCTAGAGCAGTGGCATCATTTTCCATTTGCATCAGCAATGTCCAGGGGTTCTCGTGTCTCCGTATCCTCAGCAGCACTTGTTATTATGATTTTTTAATTAGTGCCGTCGCTGTGGGTTCAAAGTGGTTTGGTTTGCATTTTATGGTTGAGCTTTTACACTTAGGGCTTTTATCCATTCTAACCATTAATTTCTGTTTACTGCGTAAGGACCCAGCATCATTCTTTTGCGTGTGGATGTGCACTTTCTGCAACACTGTTAAAGATATTTTTTTGGGCCCCACTCAATGGTCTTGGCACCTTGGATGAAAAGCAGTTGACCGTGGACAGAGTTATAGTTTTGGACTGTTCATTCCAGCCCATTGATTTAGATGCCTTTTCTTGTGCCAGTACCGTTTTGATTCCTGGAGCTCTGTAGTAAGGTTTAAATTGCATCCTCCAATTTGGTTTTTTATTTGCAAGACTCTATTTGATTCCTCAGGGGCCCTTACAGTTTCCATTTCTGCAGCAACAAAAACATCATCATCATCAACAACAGTGAAGGCCGCTGGGATTGTGCTGGGATTACCTTGAATCTGTAAACAGATTGCCGGCCATTCTCATTCACAGACAAGGACTCTTTCAAAGCGTCAACAGGGGCATCTCCCATTGATTGAGATCTTCCTTAATCCCCTCCAGCGATGTCCTACACTTTCCAGTGGACAGCCCCTTCACTGTTTAATGTAGGCTATAAACTACAGAGGTATTAGCAGGACCCGTGACTTCTGTCACCAGTGCAAACGACAGGGATTTTCAGGCATTGTGTAGCATCTCTCTGGGCAACTGCAGTGTCCTCTGTGGCTGAAGAGGTCCCGGTGCAACCTGTGCCAGGCCTGCATGTACCGCTGCTCCAGGGCAGGTCCCCTCAAACCCACAGCCCAGGGGGCTGGCCCACCCCTACTGTGAGCCACCCTGGGGGCGCCCTGGAAGTGCAGGAGCAGCCTGCCTCGGGGCTTCTACTGACAAGCGCATAGCAGAGGTGGAATTTTAGGGTCCATGCAGACTCTGTGCTCCCGTCCTGTCTCTCCCACACACATCAGCAGTGGACAGCTGTTCTTCAGACAGCTGCTCGGTGCTGTGGGAAGTGCTGGTCTGTCACACAGGGGCCTCTGCCTCCTGGAGGTGGGCTCCAACTCCTTCGTGTGACAGAAGGCCGCCTGTGTCACCCACTGGCGCCCGCTCTCCTGCTGGCTGTGTGGGACTCTGGACTTGGTGAGCAATCGTGCCTTTGTGTGTGTGTGTGGTAATGCA
The DNA here is from genome assembly GCA_004027455.1 of Hydrochoerus hydrochaeris. NCBI lineage: Eukaryota > Metazoa > Chordata > Mammalia > Rodentia > Hydrochaeridae > Hydrochoerus > Hydrochoerus hydrochaeris. The sequence continues at coordinate 111,196 of PVLA01005572.1, forward strand.
GGTCGAACCCAGGGCCTTCGTACTAAGCTAATCCTTACCTCTTTTTTATTGTTCATTCTTTATTTTTTGAGACAGTCTTGCGAAGTGGCTAATGGCCCAGGCTGGGCTCAAACTTGCAACCCTGCTGCCCCAGCCTCCTACATGGCTGCGGTTGTAGGCGTGTCCCTGTCCTCACCTGACCTGTGCTTTGGCCATCTCTGGCTCCTCCTTCCCTTGCCTCCCTGCTGAGCTCCTGGAAGGCCACCCCTCCGGGGCCACCTCTGTCTCCTGCTTCTCCATGGGCAGTTCCCAGCAACTCCTGGCCACCCAAGAAGTCCCTTGGGGACCCCAGAAGATTCGAGAAAGCAGGGCCTCCCTTTTCTCTGCACAGAAAAAGAGAAGAGTAAAGATAATTATGAAACAGTCCAGGCTGGGTCCCTCGGAATGTGGTCGTTCTTGATGCATCCTTTTTTTTCCTTCTGATTTTCAAACACAGTGAAAACAAGAACATGTTCCTTGTCTCTTGCAAGTGTGGTGGCCAGGTCCTGTGTCCCATGCCCTGGGGAATCTCCTTATCCCTGTCAGGTGGCCCAGTGGTCTTGGTCCCTGGCCCTGAGGCTATTGCCACGCCGGAGAGGCCAGGGGTGGGCGCCAGGCACTGTGTGCTGCTGGAAGGGCCGCCCTGGACACACTGCCCTCCTAGCAGGGGCATTTGCTTAATGAGACCTCACTGCCCCGCTCGGTGCAGAACGGCGGAGAGAAGCAGGGAGAGCCGGAGAAGCTGCGTCTGCCCTGTCTGTGACCGTATTTGCGCACCAGGGTCATGCCCAGGGCCTCATGCATGTGAAGCAAGTGCTCTGCCTCTGAGCTGTGTCCTGACCTGACCCATTTTTGAAGTCAGGTCTTGCTGAGCTGCCCAGGCTGGCCTAAAACCCGTGAGCCTCCTTCCTCAGCCTCCTGAGTAGCTGGGACTGCAGGTGCACATGCATGAGCATGCGAATTTGGCATTTAATAAACCCACTCAGTGGACACTGGTCCAGTCCTGAGGGTGGAGTCTTCCAGACCCGGTGAGTGACCACTGGTCAGTCTCATGGCTCCTCGCTCTGGGCATTGGGTCGGAGGGTAAGTTCCCGACACATGCCTTTGGAGGGATAAATTAAAACCACAGCACAGGGGTCAGGACCTGGCTATCCTTGGGGGCCACTATTCAGCCACCACAGTGGGCTGGGCCCCAGCTTCTTCCCCTGGGCGGCTGCAATGCTGTGTAGGGAGGGCTGGCTGACCCGCTCTGCTGGCCCCAGGGCCCTGTGCTCCCACAGTGCAGAGCCAGTGCCCCTTCCACCAGCGAGAGAACTACGGGGGCCGAGGGCTCCGCCAGATTCTGGCGGGAGGCTGAGCAGGGTTTGAACCCAAACCTCGGCTCCTCTCTCTCTGTCTGGCATCGAATGGCCGCTCTGCCTCCCATTTCTTGGCCAAGGGCTTCAGAAGCCGGTTGGAAGGGCGGTTTCGTGGGGCCTCCTGTCAAGGCGAGTGCGCCTCAGGGGACTCACAGGCTGGAGGAAGATGGCGATTTCACTCCTGTGCTGGAACATTCCCAACGGTCTCCCGGGAGGGAGGGGGAGGTTCATGGGAGCCTCCAACTGGGGCGCCCTACATGGAATTAGGACAAAACAGGTGCTCGGTGTGACTCGATGGCAGTGGTGGGATTGGTGCCGAGAGAGGCTGAATGTTCCAGAACCTTCTGGAGGCCACTGGCCTGGCTGGGAGGGGAGGAGGCAGCACGATCTGCTGTGGCTCCCAGGACAGAGGGCCACAAAGCATGGTGCTTACAGCCATCAACTGGGACTCTCGCAGACTCCCGGAGGCCGGAAGTCTGAAATCCTGCGGTCCCAGGGCTGGACTTTTGAATCCGCAGGGGAGGACCTGCCCGTCTCTCCCTGTCTCTGGGGGTTGCTGGCTTGTGGACATGTCACTCTGGTCCACAGTCTTCACACGGTCTTGTCTCTGTCCCCATTTCTCTTTTTCATAAGGACACCAGTCAAATTGGATCAGGGCCCGACCTAATAACCTTCACTCCATCCAGCCCACAAAGGCTCTGTTTTCTAAATGAGGTCACCTTCGCGGGTCAGGCTTCAGCCAGTGTTCGCAGAGCCTGTGAGTTAGGCCCAAGCTGCTCTCGGACCCCTCCTCCCCCTCCTCATAAACCTGTAAGGGTGTGGGGCCTGGTCCCCCACCCCGAGATGCACTAGGCATGCAGAGCGGCCAGGCCATCTGCTCAGGGTCATGGTCCGCAGCTCCGAGCAGGGGGCTCCCTTCTGGAGAGACCTACGGCTTCCCTGGGGTCTGCAGAGGCCTCCGGAGGAGGGGACAGTGGGCAGGGAGGTGCCCCTGCCCGTTACGGCCCTTTCCACCTGCTGGCTCGGTTTCTGTCTTTGTCTTTTCCTCCAGCATCTCCAGTTCTCATTTCTGGCTCTGGTTCTGAGACTGTCCCATTCTCCTTTCTCGGTTCTGTGAGCTCCTTGGCCACCGGGCCCAGGAATCCTGCAGTAAAGGCACAGGCTGGGTTCAGAGCTGCCTGGGGAGCTGGTTTCCCAACAGCTGGGTTATTTTTGAACTAACAGATGGGGTGGGTGCCATGAACCTGGCTCTCGCGTGGGCTCCGAGGTTGAAGGAGCAGGTGAAGGTCCCATCTCGGTCCCTCCCGAGTGACACGATGTGGGGAGGCCGGCAGGGGCTGACTGCCTGAGCAGGGGGTTGGGTAAGGGCAAGGCCCTGAGCGAGTGTGGGTGACCTGGAGGGAGAGCCCGCTCTTCGTCTGTGGCCCCAGGAGAGCCACGGGACAGCAGTGATGAGAGCAGCGGCGAGAGCCTCCGCTGCCGTGTCCAGCACACCAGGCCCTGTTCACAGAGTCCTGGCACTGAGCCGACTTCTTGGTCCTTGAAGTGACCCTTGTCCCTGCCGGTGGACAGGGAGCTGGAGCTGCAGGGCACCTGTGGCTGGTGGCTGTCACTGCCCTGCCTGGTGCCTGCTGCTCTCTTGTTCCTCTAGTGGACCCTGGCTTCCTGCCACCCCAGGCTCTACTCAGCCTCGCAGTCCTGGAGGCGGCCCGGCCCCATCCTGCTGCACCCAGCACCAGGCGTGGCTCCTGTGTGATGCATGGTGTCCAGACCGACTGGAGTTCCTGGCCTGAGGAAGGGTGACGCTCCCAGTGGAGGTCACAGAGGCTGCTGTGGCTCCGAACCTTGTCATTGTCGAGGGAGTGGAGCCCGGAGGCCAGCCCTGGACCTGCATTTACAGTAGGAAGGGCCTCCTCCGAGGTGATTTGGGGCCGTGGCTGAGGGGCTGATCTCCAGGCAGGAGGGCGCGGAGGAGACAGGTCCAATTCCAGCTGCCAGGCCTGAGCTCTGGGGTATAACAAGTGGGGCTTTGGCAGTCGGGGTGTGGTTTGTACCTGGGAGGTTACAAACCTGGGCTGGGCTTCCGTCCTGGGGCCCTTGGTGCTGCCCTCATCCTGACCTGGGGCATGTGGCCAGGGTGCCTGGAAGGACCCAGCAGTCCAGCAGCATGGGGACTGGAGCCGTGCAGGACCCTTCCCATCGAGACCACGCCAACGTAACTGTGCCCCTGAGCAAGCGCTGAGTCACCTGCAGCAGGGAGATCAGGAGCGCTGGGCAGTGGACACAGGTGCCCATGGTGACAGTGACAAGGTTTGGGGCCTGGAAGTGACTAGGAAGTGTGGAGTCCGTGTCCCATATCTCGGGAGACCGGCTGAAGTGGACCGGGCTCCAGCGGGTGCACAGGGTGTGGCAGATGTGGCCAGCGCTGGTGCCTAAGCCGCTGGGACAGGGCCTGTGGGAGGCCACGGTGACATCGGCTTGCACAGCGCGGCTGCGTCTTGCATCTCCTCCTGTTCTCCTGCTGGCACTCGGATACTTCTGCCCCTTTCACAGGTGGGCAGGGTGCCCCACCTGCCCCTGTGGGCAGGCCAGGATCTACTCAGGATCTACTCAGATGAGCCAGGGCTGCAGCTGGGTGTCTTCTGCAGGCTCAGGGGGCAGCAGGGCCCCTGTCCCCCTCCCCAGAGGTTGTGAGGTTCTCTATGGGGCAGGGAAGTGGTGGGTGGCAGGAAGCCAGCCTCTGCATTTTTGGTGCCCAGCGCCTCCACCTCCTTCTGGATAGCCAGACCTGCTTGCCTTTCAGCCACGTGATCGCAGCCTGCCCAGCCACTAGCAGCCAGGTAAGCATCTCTAGGGGACGATGCAGTGTCACCGGGGTCCTGCACCCCATGCCCTCTGGCAGGGACAGATCTCCTGCCTCTGTGCCAGCTGCTCCCATGCCACAGTGAGTTTTGGGCCAGGGTTGGGCTCAGCCCACAGAAGCGAAGAAAACCCATCCCCGCTCCCGTGGACGTGCACTGAGCCTCAGGACGCTGTCGTGGGCAGAGGGGACCGGGCTGCAGATACGCTGCCCTTCCAGGTCGACTGGTCCTGGGCAGCCAGTTGTCTGCGTGATGCTGCGCCGGGCACTGGGCCTGGGCTGTATCAGTGTCCCTGAAGCAGATGGCCTGGCTGGGTGATGGGACAGTGGGCACAGCAGCCTGGCTTCACCTCCCAGGCCTGGGTCTGAGTTGCCAAGGAGCGGCTTGGGCAGGGTCCAGGCTGCGTGGTGTCTGTACCCAGCGCTGGCTCTGCTTGCCCGGAATGCTAGGCACGACGCGGGAAAAGTGAAAGTGACATGGATGTGGTGAAAAGGGAAAATGGCGTGGCGTGTATAAGATGTCCTGTGAAAAGCCGTTCTCCTGATCACTTGTCCCCAGCTGCCCTTCTCGGGATCGGCCTGGTTCTTCCCGAGACTTTGCACACATCCGTGCACGTGGGTCTGCCTGCTGCCTTCACAGCTGCCCCTGACGGTCCCTGCCTCTGCCCGCAGGTCTCGGTGCTGGTCCTGTTCGCCCTGGCCTTCCTCACCTGCGTGGTCTTCCTGGTCGTCTACAAGGTGTACAAGTATGACCGCGCCTGCCCGGATGGGTTTGTCCTCAAGGTAAAGCCTCGTTCCCCTGGGACCCTGGGGCACCCGAGCATCTCTTCTCTCCCTGACCTCAGGCTGCTCCTGCTGCTCCTCCCATGGCTCAGGGCAGGCCCCAGTGCAGCGGGGATCCTGACAGGAGCGTCCCTGGTGGCCGGGCAGGTAGCAGAGGACAGGCAGACTAGGGGAAGGAGACTCCCAGCCTCAGTCTGGCAAAGGCAGGGCAGGAAGAAGAGGAGCAGGAAGGAGGAAGGACACCCTGAGGTCCAGGCAGAGAGAGGCAGCCCTGCCCCAGGCTGCACAGGACCAGGGGAGCAGGTAGGGGGGTGTGGGGGGCGCCCAGCCCTCCTGCCCACAGCCCCGCACAGAGCACATGGAAATGTTCACATTGCTCATCTGACTGTCACCCCCAGAGCCCAGGCGTGGCGCAGAGGAGTCACACAGGACAGCAGGGCTGAGGATGGAGACGGGGCCGGGAAGGTGGGCCTCGAGGGGGATGTGGGTTCCTCCTTGTTCTGAGCCTTCCCAGGGCCTGGCACTCAGCTCTGAGCACAGGTGGGAGCCGCCTGGCCCAGCGGTGTCACTAGGTGTGTTGGACTTGTGTCTTGTGGATCCGTGGACGCTGTACCCATACACAGCTAGCGGGAGGCAGAGTTCCCGCGGCTCAGCCAGGACCTGCTTCTTCCTTCTGCAGGCCCTGCCACCCTTCCCTTGTCCAGTAAGCGGGCACTCTGGCTGGGTCACCTCCGGCAGCCAGGCGGGCACAGATTGTCCTTGTGACACCCACTCACCTTCCGGGAACCCACAACAGGCCAGGGTGCCCTCAGCCATCATAAGCAGGAAAGAAAGGATGGGGCAGGAACTGGGCATGTGGCCTGGGGCTGTGTCTCCAGAAGGTGGACACAGGCCAGTCTTGGGGTCTCCCTTCATAGGCCTCTTACGCAGCAGCCCAGAGGACAGCAGGTGGCACAGTGGGAGAGGGGCCTGGAGCAGCCAGCAGAGGCCTTGAGGAAGGAGATGCGGTGGGGACGATCCCTTGGGTCCCTGCTGGGGGTGGGAAGGGAGAGATGGGCAGTGAGGTGGCTGAGGGGCCACTGAAGTGGGCAGGGAAGGGGTGGTCTGGGCACTGGGGCGCTGGGGACGGAGAAAGACAGCAGTTGACAGTGGCCTGCCTGGAAGATGGATCAAATCTGCAAAGCAGGGTGGGACCAGGGCTGGTGACTCAGAGGCAGATGTCACAGGAGGGAGCGGCAGACCCAGGAGCTGCTCCTGTGCAGGGTCCAGCCGGCAGGTTCCCGCCCCAGCCACAGGCCAGCACTGCACCCTCGCTCATTCCTCTCAGGTCCCTGCCCAGCTGGAGCTGACTCGTCAGGGTGGACAGGCCAGAGATCTGTGTGCCTGAGAGGTGGGGTGGGCTGTTCTGTCCCGAGCCCCTTGGGAACCTGGAGCCCTGTGGGCTTTCTGGAGCTGCAGCCTGTGGGACTTGGCGTTTTGCACTAGAGTTGAATGGAGGTGGACGGGGTGTTCCAGCTGCCCTTGGCTTCCTCCTCTCCTGTCTCTCACGTGTGCACACCACACACCCACAGCAGTTGGGTCAGAAGGGGCTTCTGCACGAGGCTCTCTGGAGGTGCCTGGAAGCCCCATGGGGTACACACCCTAATCCTCCCGCACCCCCATTTTACCGTGGAAACGTGGAGGGCAGAGAGGCCCAGGTCAGGCCCTCCGTTCACTCAGAATATATTGCCTCTGCATCTCCTGCTGGTATCTGGTGGGCACCAAGGACCTGATCACTACTGGACAAGATGCAGGGGGCCGTGTGTGCTGGGGGAGGCCCCCACGGTCAAGTCCAAATGGCTCAAGTGAGGGCGCCATGAAGGTAGCCAGCTGGCGAGGATTCCAGATTTTCACTTGTGTGTTTTATCTGTGTAATTGTTTTTGCAGTACTGAGGATCAGACCCGGGGCCTTTGCACTGAGCTACACCCCCCGCCCCGCCCTTTTTATTTTTTTAGAGTCTAGTTAAGTTACCCAAGCTGGTCTCTCACTGCGACCCTCCTGCCCCAGCCACCGAGCTGGGGCCCTAAGGGAGCTTCTCCCTCACTGACTCGGTGACACCTGCCGCCCTGTCTCTAAGTCCACTCATGGCCATCATCGTCCACCCAGAGCGGGACCCAGGACCCAGGACAGCAGCTGTGTTGTCACAGGAGGGGCCCTGGGTCCAGCCACGTCACAGCTTGGGGCCAGGTGCTCCTGGACGGCGCAGGAACAAAGCGTGCGCATGTGGCCTTAGACCCGGCTCTGCTCTGACTACTGGGGACAGGGCCTGGCCTCGCTGGGATTAGCTGCCACTTTGTCACTGGGCACCATGTCTGCACCTTTAGGGCACAGCAGGAAGACCAGCAACATGGGAACAGTGCCAGGGCTGGGATTTGATTGCAGGCTGCCTGAGGCCCGTATGGGGAAGGGCAGGTGCAGCCCTTCAGCCCTGGCTGGGGTCTGGACTGCTTGTCTCTGGACTGAGTCAGAAGTCTCAGTCAGCTCTTGGGAGAGTGACATGGTGTGGAGTGAAGGGCCTCACTTCCACACCTGTGAGATGGGACTTGCGCACCCACCTCACGTGGGCACGTGGGCTCCCACTCTGCAGACTGCTGGACACCACGGTACCAGCAAGAGGGAAGCAGGTGCAGATCCAGGCCTCATGCCGGGGAAGGGGAGGTGGCCTGGAATCCACAGGACAGCCCTGAGGAGCAGGGACCCCAAGTGGGAGGCCCAGCGAGGCTGCCTCCAGCACTCAGGAGGTCCCTGGAGTGATTCCCCAGGGTCCCTGACCCACATCATTGGCGCAGTGACCACCATCATGCACCCCAGCAAAGGCCCCAGGAGCCTGGCGATGCTGAGGTCTCCAGCAGGTCTGCCTCACTGCCAGAGTGGAGCGGGAACTGCAGGGGCCTCTCGTCACCAGCCAGGAGCGGGCGGGCGCTGTGGCCTGGCAGCATTCCAGCCAGGCGGCCTCAGCCCAGATGCTGGACGCGGTGGGGTGAAACTTTTGAAATGTAGCCTTGGGGCGGCTGCAGGACAGATTTGCTGAGTTAGGCTCAGTGAGGGTAGCTGAGAAGGTGGTTTTCAGCCCCTGCAGGTGAGAGGAGGCGGCCCCAGAGTAACTGTGGGCCTCGCACTCCTATCTGGTCCAGAGACCCTTGGCCCTGCTTTGTTTGCTCGGAGACACAAATCACAGAGGCCGCGACAGGGAGGGAGGTTTATTACTCTCACCCAAAGTCCGGCTGACGGGTGGGGTGGGTCTGGACAGGCCCACATCTTGCAGCTGGGCAAGGGGGGAGATGGAAAGAGCTGAGGGACACAGCATCCCTTTGGGGCCCTGTCCAGCCTGCGCCCCTGACATACACTTGAATCCTACTGGCTGGACGTCAGTCACATGGCCTCATCTGGCTGCAAGGCAGGCTGGGAAATGTCATCATTTCCCGGGTGCCAGATATCCCCCTGGACTCAAGGGAATGGGTATGAGTTGGCAGCCTCTGGGCACCACCGCTATGGGGCTGGGGTGAGGGGGCCACAGGATGGGAGCACGAAGACCCCTGTGCCCCACTGTGCACTCCCTGCGTTAGGGTTGGCTCTGGGGCCGTTAGTCAGCGCCTGCCCAGTGAAGATCCTAAGCCTTTGGGGCCTTAGACTCCTGACAATTTGACAACTGTGGGGAGAGAATGCCACATCCGACCTTAGGGTTTCAGCCATCTGGAACCTGCCTGCCTCGGCCTCCCCAGCAGGTAGTTGGAGGGGCAGCAGCTCCCTGGCCGCCTCCCCCCAGCTTCCTGCGGCTCTGAGTCCAGCCCCACCCCTTCCCTCGAGCCCCTCCTCCCTCTGCCTCTGTGCTTCCCTGTCCCTCTTCCCCAAGGCCAAGCCCCCTAGGGACCTGGTGCGGGACACCTGATTCAGTGCTCCTGGGCCTGTCAAAAGGATCAGTTTTCTAGTAGCTTAAAAACAAGTGACACCCAGAGCAGGCTCCTGGGCGAGGGAGGCTCCTGGGGGAGGCGGGCTTCTGGGTGGGTGGGGCTCCTGGGGGAGGGGGGCTCCTGGGGGAGGGGGGCGCCGGAGCAGCCATCAGGTGCTGGCTGGTGTCTTTGCTGCTGAGGCTTCCCGGATGCAGGGCTTCCGCCTGGCTGCTGGTCCTGGGCGGGCCGGCCTGCCTTTGGTGGCCCTCAGAAGGGAGAGCTGTGGGCACGGGCTGGCATTCTCCCGCACGACACGTGCCCTGGCGGGCTCTTGTGTTGCAGAACACCCAGTGCATCCCGGAGGGCCTGGAGACCTACTACGCGGAGCAAGACTCCAGCGCCCGGGAGAAGTTTTACACCGTCATCAACCACTACAACCTGGCCAAGCAGAGCATCACCCGCTCCGTGTCGCCCTGGATGTCCGTGCTGTCAGAGGAGAAGCTGTCGGAGCAGGAGACGGAAGCAGCGGAGAAGTCGGCTTAGCGAGAGGGGCAGGTTTCTTACAATGTGTCACTGGAAGGGAACGAAGGGACTTTGAGGGACATTTCATTAAATATAATTACTGGCGATGTAGAGGTTACTCATTTACAGTGCAATTGCTTCTGTTTGCTAATGCTGCTTTGCAAATAAAACTTGCCGCCGGCCACCCATGGCATCCACCAAGCGCGCACAGCATTGCTCTGGAGCCCGAGGCCCTCGCTGCCGTGGCCGGTTCTTTACACAGCTCTTGGGGTGGGGGGACTCAGTGCTGTCAAACACAGACGCTCGCTGGCTGTGTCAGAGAAACACTGCACCTGGTGGGGTTTGTAGAGCCACCTTGCTCTCACAGACCTCACTCATAGCCATTCCTGGGGTGACCTCCCGCTCTGCTAAGGGCAACCCAGACTCCGCGTCTCTGCACTTCCAAGCCAGCACCAGCTGCCGAGGGGGAGAGGTGCAGGGAGAGGGGGAGGAGGGGCAGCTCTGTCCCCAGCCGGGGGTTCTCAGCCCTGTGGCGCTGCTCCCTGGGGTCTTAGCACTTCTGGGTGCCCTCTGGCGCTCACCTCTTGACAAAGGGGGTGCCACTGGGCGCAGATGGTCCAGGTTTTTGCGGAGTGCAAGGTGGGGTGGGTGGGAGTCGCCTGGGCCCAAGGCCGAGTAGGAACAGATCTGCTCGCACAGCCCTGCAGGCAAGGTTTAAGAAAAAGTTAGCTGGGTGACAATGCAGTGGCTGCCAGCCCAGGGGTCCTTTGAGCTTTGTTCTGTGACAGGCGGGGAGGGCCAGGGAAGGGGAGGGAGGGACACTCTGCAGACAGGACACTGGCCCTGCCCCCTTTGTAACTGTTCCAGTGTGAAGCCTGACATTCATTAACTGTTAAACTAAGTGTGTAAGACTATTAAATAGAAGAAAGACACCCAGACTCCCTCGTGCTGTTTGAATGTGCGGTGCCTGGTGGCCGTGTCCCATGTCACTGTGTCCTCCATGCTGTGAGCAAGCACGGCGCTCGTGGGTGGCTCCCAGTCCCCTGCCGCATGCTTGTGCCCATATGGGGTGTGGTTGGCATGTGCTGAGGAGGATGCTGTAAGGCCACTGGGGTGTGCACAGAGCAGCAGACGGCCGATCCCTGTCCTGTGTACTCGGAAACATGGACACAGCAGCCCCATCTCTGGTTTCTGGCATACGTGTACTTTATTACTGTAAACCTGACCGAAATAACCTGACATTCACTCTGCAAATAAAGCCCGGGAGAGGCCTCTGTGCTCACACCACACGCCGGCGCCCTGGTGCAGGATGGCCAGCAGACACAGGGTGGCAGGCCCCGCTCTTCTGTGGCCTGCTGCCTTCTCTGAGCACCAGCTCCTTGGACCGGTACCACGAAACGTGCTCCCACGCCCCATCCCCACCGTGCCTCCGAAGCGGTGGCGCAGCAGCAGGGCTGACCCTCGGGGCTGTGGCAGTGTTTATTAGACCAGCGAGGCAGGTGGGCATTCTCCTTCCACGGTGCCAGGGTGGGGCCGGCTGAGGCAGACAGCCGGCAGCCACAGGGAAGGAAGGCCTGTCGGGGAGGTCACTGGGCAGGGGCACGGTGTAGGGAGCAGCATTACTCGGGCCGCTCCAGTTGGGGTGCGCTCCTTTCCAGCTGCGGCCGGGCTGGGGGTCAGTTTTGTCCCGCACGTATCTGTCTCAGTTCCTCCGCTCCTCGTGCGGCGGGAGCAGCCTGACCGCGCGCGCCCTGCCAGCACACGTGGCGTGCCCGGGGCTCGGCCCACGCTGCTAGCTGTCGTACCAGTCGAGGAAGAGCAGGGAGAAGGAGCACATCACCAGGAAGAAGAGGATCCACACGCGGAAGCCCGCGTTGTTTTTGATGGCCTGGGGGCAGAGCACAGGGTTACCTTGCTGTCCACTGCCCGAGGACTCCCAGGTCCCTCACAATCCTCTCCGTGGCCACTGGACTCACTGGGCCGGGCCACCTTGCAACGAGGGGGACCATGGAGCCACCGGAGACAGTGGCCCTTTCCTCCTCACTGCTAAGCCGTAACTGCAGGGGTGCAATCCTGTACTCCCAGCAAACAGGATGCCCTGAAGGCCTCACTGCTGTCCAGGGCTCAAAGCCCTCCGCACCAGCCCGCCCTGGCTCCAACCAGCCTGCCCCTCAGCCCGACTGCTCCGAGGGTGGGCGCCCCAGCCTCCTGACACCAGCTGTGACCACAGCGCCTTGCGGCTCCATGACGCCTGAGCTTTGCCTGGGGGCTGTCGGGCAGCCCCAAGGCTCGGAAGCACCCACCTCTCGGATGTCCTCATTGCCCTCTTTGATGTTTTCTGTTGCCCCGACAACCAGCTGGTGGATGCTGTCAATCTCAGCTTCCTGTGGGAAGAACGGGGCCAGGTAAGTGCAGTGCTGCTTCCTCCTCCGCCTGAGACGTGACAGTGAAAACAGAAGCAGCCATGTCCCGAGGGCCAGGAGCTTCACCCACCTGGCCTGTGGGTCCACACAACACCCCAAGATGTAGGGATACCCCCATTTTATCAAAACAGGTTTCCTAGCTCAGTGCCACAGAGAGCCACACGGCAGGCCTGGGATGAGTGCCCGCCTTGTGGGGCCCTGCCTGTGCTCCCTGCCCATCCTGCCGCCTCTACCTCGCCACTTGCTGGAGAATGACATGCATATGCACTGTGACACATGGGGTGGCCACATGCAGGGGCTTCCCCTCCAGCTCCGCTGTTCCACAAGTGCAGGGAAGCAGCTGTGAAGCAGCAAATTGGCTTCAGGATGAGCACACGTGCCTGGCACCGCATCTACAGAGTGGCTAGGGTCAGGAGGTGACACAGGAGGCCTGCAGAAAAGGCTATCTGGACACGGGTGGTGCAGGAAGTGGGGGCCTGGCCTCCCGTGTGGAGCTTCTGGCCCATGAGCCTCGTGTCCTGTGTCTCCACAGTGGCTTTCAAGGGTCCCCTTCCCCGGCAGGGTGGCAAGGCTGGTGCTGTCCAATGGGTGGGAGGTGGACTGAGTGCAGGGTTGGCGTGGCCTGCTGATTCCTGGTGCTACTGTCACACTAGCAAGGATCGGGGGATGAGGTCCAGAGTTCTTTGCTCTCAGGTCACACCTTTCAGGAGGATCTCTGGCAGGAGCTGAGTGACCTCTGTCCATGTTCCTGTGAGGGCTGTGACATGGACCACTCAGCACCACTGATGAAACACTCAGTGATGTGTGTTCCCTAGGTTTCTGACACCTAAACCCTGAGCCCCGGTCTCCCAGGCCAGGGCCCCATGGCAGCACCTTGCCTGCCCTCTGGGATATGGTGTCTCTGCATTAAAGACACCAGCTACTCCTCGGGCTGGGCTGAGTGCAGGGATTAACAATGCAGAGTGGCCCTCAAGGCACTACACACACACACACACACACACACACACACACTCAGAGGTGACAGGCTGGTGGCTGGGGGCTGTGGCTGTGCTCCTGAAACAGCATGGGACCCTGACCTGCCACAGCTGCACCCAGAAGTAACAGTCCCCAGACTTAGAGCCCGCAAGGGACCAGCCTGCCAAGTGCCTCCTGTTCACTGGCTCTGAGGACCAGGCAGGTCACCATGACACTATTTCAGACGAGAGGGACAGGGCTAGGAGCCAGCAGGCCCTGGACACAGGACATGTGATGCAGGGCCTGGGTCTTGCCTGGCTCGTCTGAGTGCACAGGACCCGGGCTTCGCGCCAGGCCATGCTGCCCAGGAGCCGGCTGGCAGGCCTGGGGGACGCATCTGCCAGCTCTGCTCAGCACATGAGCCTGCACTTCTGTCAGTGTGTGAGGGAGGGGGCGGCTCTTACACCCCAAACTCCCCGCTGTGCTGGAGTCAGTTTACCCACTCGCTGGGCTCTGACTGGTGGTGCTCTCTAGGGAGCACTGCTCTGAGTGTGCTGCCCCCCCCCCCGGCGCTGCGGAGAAACGCTCTCTTTCTAACCCTCCTGTGCTTTGCGGGGGCCACGGCAGAAGGGCTGCTCTAGCAGGGTGGTTGCCCCGATCCTGCTGGGAGATTCCTGGAGACAGCGCCCCTCTCCCCAGGACGCTGCACACAGCAGTGTGGTCTGCGACACTGTAGACAGAAAAGCTGCTCCCCCAGGCACAGAGCTGGGCACCTCTGCAGCACCCCCCATTTTACAGGTGGGGTCCCTGCGCGGCCCACCCCGGCACAGCTGAGCCCAGAGCTGCTATACCCCAGCCCCCGCATGGTCCTCCCGTGGCCCCTGCAGGTGGCCCTGCCCGCCTCTGCTGTGGTCACAGGCACAGTGCCCCGCCGAGTCCCCGGTGGAGGACGTCCCTCTCCAAGCTAGTTACAACAATCACGCACTGGATTCCATTTACCTGCTGTAACACCTTCTCTGTGAATATCTCCTGGAGTCTGGAGATTTCCACCACTTTCCCTTCAATTTGTCTGTATAAAAGGAATCGACAGTGTGCATGTTAATCACCAGCGCATGGGCGCCTGGCAGGCGCGGGACCAGCTCTACAGGACCCTCTGGGGAACAGGCGCTCGGAGCTACGCTGAGTCTCTGGCGAGTCCCAGGGCCGCCTCGTCACCTAGTCACACACACGGCAGCTCCAGAGACGACACCTGACATACGGAGGGCCCCAGACAGCTCCCCCCCAGGCGCCTCCACTGTTAGTTTGAAAACATCACGCCTGGTTTTGTCCCATGCTCTCACTACGGGCACGGCACAGGCACCCTGGGGCAGGCTGAGGCCTGTGCACCTCTGGAAACCGAAGCTGGCACAGGCTGAAGTCAGCCCTGGCTCACTGACGGGAGGCAGTGGCGGGAGGCAAACGGTGCTGGGCCCCCATGGGCACCATGGCTCCCTCAGACCTGGGGAGGGGAGGCAGGCTGAGGGGGCTGTTGGAGGGGAACACCCCCGCCCCAGGAGGTCTCCACTGATGTGTGCATCAGATTGAATTTGGGGTGTCCACAGTGCAGCACAGCTGCGCAGAAGCCCAGGCCTCATCTTGACAGCACTCCAGATATTCCCACCGAAGCTAAGGCCTCAGTGCTGCCACAGAGTCACGAAGCCCTTGAGTGAGGGTGGCCATGGGGAAGTGGCCCTCGTGGAGGGACGGCCTTCCCAGGCCCGCCTGTGCAGAGGGATCCCAGGCACACAGCCCTCTGCATGTGGGCACTGGCGGCTGCTGCGTTCAGGGCAATCTGCTCCTCTCTGGATGGTGTGGCTCCTCAGCCCAATGGCAGCAGCCACCGGCCTGGCCCGGGCCTGTCACCAGTGCTCAGAGGGCTGCACATGTGCACACATGTGTTGGGCACCACAGAAAGTAAAGTTTTCAGACCGGGGAAAGCAGTAAACGGGCACCAGCTCACCGAGGTGTGCGTACGTACCTCACTTCATCGAACAAGCTGTTCATCTCCCCAATGAGTCGCTGGTTTTCCTGCTCGAACTGCAAGGAAACACACACACTCAAGATGCTGTCACGCAGCGTCTGCTCCCCGGCCCTCACCGCACGCCCCTCTTCCCTGCACGGCAAGGAGATCCGGGTGACACCTGCTTCAGGAGGAAACTCATGCCTGCGCCTGAACCTGCAGGACGGAAGCTGACCCCACGGCTGCAGCTGTGCAGCAGCGAGGAGCTCGCGGGCAGCCTGCACCCCTCCGCGCCGCGCTGGGCGCCTGGGCCTCTCCGGCCTCTTTACCCCATTCCACCAGCTTGAGCCACCAGAAGTCCATGCACGACTGTCCTGTTGTGGCCTGTACCACCTTAGGGGAGCTGTCCTACGCCGCCCGACGGACAGTCACGCAGTACCACCGGGTGGTCCAGAGCCAGCTGACAAACGGGTTAAGTGAGAAGGGGCGGTGCAGGCAGCGGCTGTGGAGGGGGAGGGACCCGGGGTTCCTCAGAGCTGACAGCTGTGCTCTGGACCATATGGCCAAGCACCCCAGAAGGCCACAGTCCTGCCCGCTGTGGGCACACAGGTCCCATCAGGGGCCCCTCTTCTCTTTCCACATGTCCTGCTTTCTGTCCCTGGCAGGTATTTTCTAGCAGACCTTTGCGTGCACATCATTTTCTGCATGTGCCAAACTGGGTGTCAGGAGCCCCTGGAGACTGAGCCTCCCGAGGGGGGACAGGGCCACGTGGCACCTGCCGACCTTCCTCAGCCCGCTCCGCTCCGGGAGGCTGCCGGGTGCGCCCACCCCAGCCCTGGCTCAGGAGGCGGTGGGCTGGGAGCTTCCAGGTGGCTCCCACAGCCCCTCAGCACTGCTGTGGACTTTTAAATCAAGAAAGTTACTGAGAATAAAAAATTCACTTTGGAGCTTAAAGCAGGAGTTCTGGTAAGCGTCAGCTCAAAGTGACTTAGAGGCCTAGTATTTAAGGGGCGCGCCAGGTGCTAACTCTTTGCCTCATCCTCTTAGTTCCCACTCAGGTATTTGGGGGCATATTCTTTGCCTCATCCTCTTAGTTCCCACTCAGGTATTTGGGGGCATATGCTTTCACTTTCTAGGTCCATGGTCCTTTCCTGCTCCTGAGAGCCGCCTCGTGGTCTGAGACGCAGGACTGCTGCAGGAATAAAGCCTCTTCTTCCCAGCCCGGGCAGGTGACGTGGGGTTACTCCTTCTCTGGGTGCCCTAGAACTGTGCCAGCCCTCAGATCCGAGGGTGGGAACAGATGGCTCTGTCTGCCTGTGACTCCCAGGGCTGTCAGTGCCCCGAAGAGAACCCGGACCCCCACGGGAGGGCTTGGGGCCAGGTGTAAGTGTGGAGGGCAGAGTTATAACAGACAGTTTATAAACAGCAATGGCAGAGCCCAAACCTGGTCCTCATGGTGACCAGTGCAACATCACCATGTGGTGAGGCCAGCAGGGCTCAGGCAGACTGGGTGACGCAGTGGGGACAGTACCAACAGGCTCTGGACACTGTGGAGGGCAGGCTTGCACAGCTTGGGGTGCAGGGCCGTGGTTGGGGTTGGGGTTAGGCGGCTGTGGAAGCCAGCTGTGTGGCAGGTGGGAGTCTTTCCTCTCCTGCCTCCCAGGATGGTGGGAGCTGCAGAGCAATCCCAGACCTGTACCACTTTGGGGAGTGACTCGTGATGGCTGTGGGGATCAAATTCTCCCAAAGCAGCAGGGCGGAGCAGGCGGTAGTTTACACAGCGCCTGGCGCACAGTAGCATTGTTTACTCTCTGGGGACAGATGCTGTGAAGGCCAGGTGAGGGTGTTTGCGGGCCCCAGACTCCAGGGCCTGCCGTGGCCCTGAGCCTTTTCTTCCCCTTAGCACTGGGAAGTGCACACAGCCTCCAGTTCTGTCTGTGGGGCTGTCAACTCCCCACAAAGGTAGGGACCTGGCCAGGCCACCGTGGAGGGCAGGGCCTGGACTCCACTGCCAATGTGGTAGCCAGGCCCATCTCTGAGCCCCGAGAAGGTGAGCCCAGGTGTTCCCCGAGGAACAGCAACTGGAAGGCAGCAGAGAGGCCGAGGTTGTGGGGTGTGCGTGCAGGGCACAGGGGGTGACCACTGCCTGCAGTTCCGGGGCCCCTGAGTGGGGCCATCTGCTCCTTACTGTCTAGGCCTCCTGCCGGAAGCCAGCGCTATCCCCTGGCCAGGCCGGGCCCTTGTCCAGGGCTCTGACCTCAGTGCTGCAGCAGGGCTCCCTCTGTGCCCACCCAGACGAGACGGGGACAGCTGCCGGCTCCGGGGGGACAGGGGAACAGGGAGGCAACCTATGCTGCGGGGGTTGCTCCTTCCTTCCTCCCTGGCCAAGGCTCATGCTCCCTCCTATCCCCACAACCCAGCAGCACGTGTGGTTCAAAAGCGCCATCCCAGCAATTATGAAAGATCTATTTAATCATGAAAACATTTTACTGCTCATGAAAAGCCATCTATTATTAGTAAAATCATCCCAAGGCAGTTTCTTCTTTAATTACGCTATGGCAAATTGAGAGCAAGGGAAAAGCTCATTATGGATGAAGAAATCGGGCTGGGGATACAGCTCAGTGGCACAGCACCTGCCTGGCAAGCGTGAGGCCCTGAGTTTGATCCCTGGTAGCAAAAAAACCAAAAAACAAGGGAATTTAGCTCAATGGCACAAGCGCCTGCCTGACAAGTGCAAGGTCCTGAGTTCGAGCCCCAGTAGCAAAAAAAAAAAAAAACCCAAAAAACAAAACAAAACAAAACAAAACAACCAAAGAAATCAGGTGGGAAAGTGCATAGCAAAAATATATTTATAATTTTTAAAATTCAGTATAAAAATCGCCAGGCCCTTTGGGGTGACCTCGCACTTAGTGCAGTGGCCCTAGGGCCGTCGCTAACAGTACCGGACGCGGCGGGGAGGGCATTACCATCTGAATTTCTTCTGGGGATAGCTCATCTTCACCTCTGCTGTCCCCCAAGACTCCCAGCTCAGGTCGTGCTTTGGCCACGGTCTTTTCTGTTCAAACAGAAACAGAAACAGAAACTGAGAACGGGGGACAAGGCCCAGTGCTCACTTCAGAGCAGGGTGGCGTTGGCAGCAGGCGTATTACACACAGGGGCTGGAACAGAACCGTGCACTTTTTCTGTATTGCGTTATTTCTTGGCCAATGCTTGGCGACTGCCATGGTGACTGTCACATGACGGTTAGGCCTTGCACATGTGTGCGTGTAGGGGGGGCAGTTTTAATACTGCACTGAATTCCGCAGGGGCAGTGAACTAAACAGACACCCTTCAGATCCAACCTTTCAGTGTACAGCCCTTGAAAACACCCTCACACCTAGGGTCCCCCACTGCTTTTAAAAACTGTAAAATACACGGATGCTTTCGCTGTTTTTAAAACAGCGAAAAAGGTGTCTCATCAGTCAGACAGCTCAAAGTGACACCTTTCGCCAAGCCAGCTCCTTGTGTGAGTCTCAGTGTGGCCCCGGAGACTCTATCTGGCACATTCACAATGCTATTCCCTCCCCCCCAACCCAGAACATGTCACGTGGCTCACAGGACACAAGACCCTGATGGCACCATACTGTCCTAACAGTCACTGGTTATAACTCATCAGTGCCTCTTGGATACCACTTGAGGTCCATCTACCTGACTGGACCTTGCTGACCAGACCGCTGGACTCTGTCCCCTGGAAGGGGGCCTGCTGCAACTCCACGGTCAGACTCCGTTACACCAGTGCTTTGGGCAGCACAGTGGCACTGCATTCTCACCACGGGACTTCTCGGCCAGACCCTGGCCCTGGAGCTGCGGGATGGGCATCTGAACAGCCCCCCTGTGACCAAGGCAGAGGAACGTGGGAAGCTCAGCGATGCCACCTGAACCACGCCACGAGGTCTGTGCAGGGCACAGTGGCGAGGAACAGGGAGGAGGGACCGCTCTCCGGCAAGTCAGGGAGGAAGGGTCTGCAGAGGCGACTGCATCTGTCTGTCCATCTGTCCGTCCATGCCTCACTGTGCCTCCGGGCCTGTCAGCAGCTTGACTGAAGCCAATGTGTCTTGTTTATCCTCAACCTTGGTAAGCTTCCTGCTGTCCACCTTGGCCGACTGAGACGGGAAAAGCCAGGTCTTTGGACAGGGAAGAGGCACCATCATAGCAGCAGGTTAGAGGCCTATCACCCATGAAATGGTTACTAGAACCTTTACAAAAGCCTCCATCTAGTCCACAACTCAGTACAGGGTTTTGAAAAGCTGTCCTTCCCAGGACAGTCACTGCAGGAAACATCCTGAGGAAGGCCTGGCTGAAAGCAGCTTTGCTCCTTGAGCTGCCGGTGTTTTCCGAGCTGACAATCCTTGGGGTGGAGTGTCCTTGCGCCTTCCACCTGCTCCCATCCTCTGAGAGAGCACTGGCCCCTTCCCGCCTCCAGTAGAGGACCCCTTGCAGCTTTTTTTTCTTTTTTTCAAGATAAGAGCATCAAAATTAGAAACATGGACACCTTGCTCCTATCTGAGCCAAGCACAGGTTAGCTCTGAGCTAAGGTGGGACAGCTCGTTAACAGGACCTGTGCTCTGTCCTGGGTCAGCTTTGTGGTCGCTTGAAGCCACCTGACCTGCTGCTCCGGAACTGGCACACAATGTGGAGCTCAGGGAGTGCCCTGCACCAGCGGCTGAGTGCAGACACAATGCCTCCCACCTGGTTCCCTCCTCGCCTCTCCCCTGTGCACCGCCTTAGTGACCGTTCTCCATGCCAGCCTCCCTGCGGCCGGGCCTCTGAGCATCTGCCTCAGATGCCTGCACATCTTCCCTGGGTCTTGAACTTCCTAAGTGTCTGTCTTTCAGGTCCAGACTGCCTTCTCTGGGCCACCACCTCGTGAAGGCCCCCAGACCCTATCTCTTCTTGATCTCTCGGGCTGGAATCTCATCTTCCAGGTCTGCTGTGAGCTACTGGA
Source organism: Hydrochoerus hydrochaeris (assembly GCA_004027455.1). NCBI lineage: Eukaryota > Metazoa > Chordata > Mammalia > Rodentia > Hydrochaeridae > Hydrochoerus > Hydrochoerus hydrochaeris. Next base: position 131,027 of record PVLA01005572.1, read on the forward strand.
GGGCAGAACTGCTCTTCAGTGGAGAAGCACTACAGTCAGCACTGTGTTCACAAGGAATCGTGCCCATGTGAATGCTGGGAAAACCGAGGCTGGAAGCCGATGACCAATGGGTAGGTACATGAGGAACCCATGCTGGCTAGGCAGAAGCAGAAGCAGGCCTGAACAGCAGGCATGCACAGGTCAGCGGTGGCCACAGAGGGGCTCCGCGAATGGACAAGACCGTCTGCCATCAACCACACCACCTGGTCCTGCCCCCAAACCCTGTCTGTGACATTTCATTTCAAAACGGAAATAAGAAGACTGAAAAGCAGAGTACAGCACGCCATCTACACAGCCCAGGTTTGAAAAATCTTTCTGGCAACCATGGATAAACCTGGCAAAATGTCCATGAACAGAAGTAAGGAAAGGGCAGATCCAGGGCCCTGGGAGGGGAGCGCCTTGGTGCAGGAAGGATCTGTCCTAGCTGACGAGGTCTCTGAGCTCCCCCTCCACTCACCGCCCGGCGAATCCGTGCGGATGCGGGTTCCCGCCAGCCCTCGCAATCTTTCTCAGCTAAAGGATGGGCTAACTGCAGGGACTGAGGGGCCCGGGTGGATCTGGCTGCATGGATCTGGTCCCCATGAACTGCTTTAGGGCAGCAGGGCCATGACTTGGTGGGTGATGCCCCTGGGGAAGGCCTTGCCCTGCTTTGAGCCTGACTCCACCGAGTCACACGGTCTCTTCAAATCTGCTGCCTCACATACAGCACATGCCCCAAAGGACCCCATGGGAGCCCACTCCGTGCCCGACCAGCCCAGGAGAGTCCTAACCACAGGAAGGGCCTCCGGAGCCAGGACCACACAGAACGGTTTTACTTGTAGTAAAGTGCAGGGAGCTGCGGGACAGGCAGGCAGCTGTGTGACACAGGCTTTGCAGCCCGACAGATGCCCGCAGGAGCCCTGGCTGCTGTCCAGGAGCTTTTACCCTGGACAACTTAGCAGTCGCTCTGGGCCCTTCAGAGGGCACTGCTGAGAAGAGGTGGCTTGAGCAAGGGCTGACCTGCAGTGATCAACCCGGGGCCTCCTGTCTGAGGACGGGGTGAGGGGTACAAGGGAGGCCAGAGAAGGGACACAGAAAAGACTGGGGCTCTCGGGCTTCAGGGTCACACACGGACCCCGCCCTGCTAGCAGTGTGAGACGGGTGTTCCCTGCTGGGGCGGGGAGGTGGCTGGATGTGGAGGGTAAACATCCAGGAGGTCTGCTACTGACACATGTAGGGAGACCCTGCATTTCCTTAGCATGCGCTTGGCCCTGGGCCCCATGTCGGTGGTGTCCCTGCTGAGGGGCCTTGAGAAACAAGTGCAAGGCGGGTTTTCCTATGTGGGTCCCTACCTGGGTACTGCGTGTGGGCAGGCTTCTCTTCTGAGTCCCCGGAAGGGGGCTCAGAAGCGTTCTCAGAAGACGCAGATTCTCTTGCTTTTGCACTTGGTTCTGGTTCCAGCTTAGATCTAAAAACAAGCCATTGTCAGTCATCTGATTTACTTCCAAACGAGGTTTCTTTCTGACAGCAGAAGAGGCACGTGTGACCCCTGCATTTTTGCTGTGCCCCTCTACTGGGTGTAGAGTGGTTGTCTCAGGGCCAGGGTGCATGGCCCCACCCCTGGGGGCAGTTCTGAGAGGGGGAGCATGGCCTCTCCCGGGTGGGGCTCACATACCCCTCCACTCCCAGCCCAGCATGGTGACTAGCACTGGGGAGGCAGAAGCAGCAGGTGCCAAGTGTGCCTGTCGATGGACTCGTGACACACCACCTGCCCCGCAGCCCACACACACACACACACACACACACACACACACACACACGGAGGGAGATGTCAGTCCGTGGACCTGCTGACTTTACACCGGGCCAGGGTGCTGCTGGCCATGTGCATACTCCCATCTGTTCTAAGTCGTGTCTCAGAAGAAAGACAAGGCTGTGACAGTGCCTAGATGGCTCTGGGCGCCTGGTCTTCCTGCCTCCTCCCACGGACTGGCCCAGGGCATCTGCAGAGGGCTGCCCTGGCTGCCTGTGTGAGGAGGAGCTCTGTGGTGCACCGTGCCCGCCCTCTGCAGCAGTGCCTGGCTACACACATGGGCATACTGCGGAGCGGCCTCTAAGCTGTGCGTACTGCTCGGCCTCAGTCCTGGCACTGAGGGCTGCTGTGGTGAGGACCACAGCTCCCCAGGGCCCTTGGGTTAAAGGCTTGGCTTCCCACCTGTGGCTCTCTAGGAACACACTAGAAGCTGCAGCACGGGCTGGAAGCCGGGTCACGGGGAGAATGGGCCCTCACAGGGTGCTGGGGCCCAGCCCTTCCTGTTTCTATGCTTCAGCTGCCAGAGGTAAGCAGGCTTCCTCCACCACACAGTCTCACCGTGACACCCCGTGCCACCACACGCCCAAAGCAACAGGGCCCAGGGACCATGGCCTCAAACCTGAAATTGTGAGCCAAGGTAAACCTTTCCTTTTTTGTGTGTGAGTTGGTTATCTTAGGGATTTCGTCACAGTAACAGGAAACTAACACCGTGTTCAGTAAGTTTATGCTGAATGAATGCCTTATAAATACCAGTAAATGAGAAAAACATTTTGCTTATGAAATAACAGGCCTTTTTAAAACGTTATCAGATTCTACATAACCCTGTGAAAATCACAGGCAGAGTACTAAAAAGATTTATGCTAAATTTCCTGTTGCCAGGCATAGAGAATATACATGAAAGAAGAATGTAAACACACGTGAGGATGCCTGCTAACGCCAGCCAACATCACCGCCGACTTACACGTATTTACTGTCTTTCTGAGTACTTCACATGGCTATGTGCAGTTAACCCCACAGCACCCTTCCAGCACAGGCGCAGTACTAGTATCAGTGACCTTCACAGAAGGGAGGACACCAAGTTCTGCAGAAGTCCAGAGACTTGTGCGAGTCACACAGCACATGGCAGGGCTGAGACTGGACCACTGGGGACCCAGGTCTGGAGTCCCTGCTATGTCAGTTCAATAAGGAAAAGAAAGCCTTTTTAATCAGCACGGCCAGAGTAAGAGGGTGTCTGTGTGGATAAAATAACATCAGTTCCATCTCTCTCCATCAAACACTGAATCTAGTAAGATACATGATAATATAAACATACCACCAAGGGCATAAAAATCCCAAGAGAAAGTGTCAAAGAGTATCTTAGTGACCTTGGGATGGAAGAACTGCAGTTTTATAATATTGGGTTTCTTCAAAACCGAATGTTTCTGCTCATCAAAAGATACAACTGGAACAACGAAGAGAGACACCACCAAATGGGAAAAGGAAGTGCAGCCCGTACCTGGCAAAGGATATGCAGAGTATAAAGAACGCGCCCATAAAACATCAAGGAGGTAAACAACTCAGAAAGGAGCGAGTGGAGACCTGAACAGACACTCCAGGAGGCTCAGGTGGTCAGCAAGCACGCGAGCAGACAGGACGCGCGTCGTCAGCTGGTGGGCAGGCGCACGCTGCAGTCGCAGAGAGAGCAGTGTGTACGCTCGGAAACGGCTTTGAAACCTGGCCAGGAGGATGCAGGGACCTGAAACTGCCGCACACTGCTGGAGGACGTGCACCATGCTGTCGGCACCTTGGAAAACTGAGGCCGTTCCTTATTCAAATCCAGCAAACATGTCCACTACGACAGAGCAACCTCACTTTTAGGGCTTCACCCAAGAGAAACCAAAAGACAGGTCTAAAAAATGTTCACAGCAGACCTGTAACAGCCCAAAGTGGGGACAGTCTCAGTGCTGACTACACAAGAACGGATGGATGTGCCAACGGCCGTATGCTTAGGCAGGCAAACCTGTTCAGTAACAAAGAAGAACACACAGCTGATAAACAGCCACATGAATATACTAAGCAAAAAAAAGCCAATTAAAAATATACCAAGCAAAAGAAAATACTAAGCAAAAGAAATAATACTAAGCAAAAAATACTAAGCAAAAGAAAAGCCAATTAAAAACATAATGTGAAAAGAAACTTATTTAAAAATAAACCAAGGATTTATTCTATTTTTGACATTAAGTGTGTATAATTATAAAATTTAATATTTATCATTTAATATTTTACCTCAAATGTTGTTTTGGGATTTAATAACTGAGCAACCTAACATATGAGCCAAAATTTCAACTAACTTGAAATAAGACATGCAGCTGCTAGAATTTTCAGATTTTTCCCCATTACTAAATGACAAATGGCTTAACCTTTCTTAACTGGTTTTCCCACCTATGGAATGTGGCTATAAGAATATAGCTCTCACCTGACACAACTGACAGCAGAGAGTAAGAACATCAGCCCTTACTGTTACTATTGTATTGCTGCTGCTGCTGTCATAAGGACTGAGGGAAGGCAGAGTGGTTCACAGAGAGACTTCCTGTGAAGCTCTAAAGCAGGACACAGCGCCTTTTCTTCACCAACAAGATGCAGACCAGCAGAGGAGAGAAGTGCTGAAACAACCCACAAATAACCCAAGGGATTCCCAGCGGGTCACGGTCTACACAAAGGACTTGCGGGGTGCCTCAGATTCAGGTTCAACTGCTGCTGATCTCTAGGCTGGTGTGACGGGACAGGAAGAGAGCCATCTTGAAGCTGGCTAGGGTGGGCCCAGGGGGGCGGCTATGGGCTTTCTTCTACAATCTGGGTAGAAGTCACCCTGACCCCACAACTCTTGCATTCTGCATGCACCCAAAATCAGCACCACACAGATGATGCCAGGGTCTGCTGCCAGCTGGAGCAGTAGCCAGGCCTCCTCTCTTGGCTGTGGGGGTTGAAGGCCTATGAACCAAACCCCGAGGAACAACTTCCTAGGCTGCCCCATTTGGAACATGGTTCACTTTTGCAATTTTGAGACTGCAAAGGGTAGAGTCCTGCTACTTCCTATGATGTGCTCAGGCCATCTTTTCTATTCTCCCATTGCTCCTCAGCAGTCAAGGCCTCTTTGCTCTATCTTTGTAGTCTACAGGTTTACTGGAGCTTCCTTTCTGGCCAAATTCACATTTTACATCATCCTGCTTTAGCTCTTTGTTCTTGATTCTCAACATAGATCTGGCTAAATGCCCACAAACCAACCATGCTGTGGCTTCAACATTAAACTATCTTAAAATTCTTCTGCAAGATTAATCAGTCCACTGCCTTAGTCAAAGTCTCTAGACAAGAGCAAACTGCATACAAACTTTCTGCCAAGGCATAACACATGTTCTGGAGTCCAGTAGCTAAGGCCATCCTTCCTCCCAGCAGAAACCTCCCATGCCTGGTCTTTGCTGGCAGCATTTTTCTCAGCCTTCTGGTCTTCTGAGCTCTGACCAGCATCTCCCACCAAGTACAGCTTCAGGCATGCCAGGGCTACTTTTTCAGTCAGCATCTCTGAACCTTTCCAAACTCTTCCCGCAAGCCAGTCCCAAAGGCTGCTGAGCCACACAGTGGTCAGGTATGGTTACAGCAATGATCTTACTTGTCCAGTGCCAAATTCTTATTTAATTTACTTGTTGAGAAAAAAATTAAAGGTGGATATGTTTATTTGGCTTACAGTTTGTAAAGGTTTTGGTCCATAATTGGCTGGCTCCTGGGCAGGGTATCATTGCAGAGAGGCCTGGCAGAGGAGAAATAGCTTACAGCAGGCAGAAGGCAGCAAAGCAAGCAAGGGAGCTTCACAGCATCTGTCTGCCCCTTTTATATCTATCTAAGCTAATGGGATTAGGGTGGTGCCAAACCAATCAGTGGACTGATTTAGTGACCACCTACCATTAATCCTAGCACCGCACTGCACCGTGAATCAACCCCACTCTGGATCCAGCCACTTCTGAAAAGGCCGCACCTATGACTGCATCAATACCTGACTTCAGACCCCATTCTGTTCTGACCAATTACTCAATAATGCCCTTCAGAACAAAGGACAGTCTGGAATCACACGCTGCTATTTCTCTCCAGTCCCGTTTTCAGAATAGCTCTTCAGTCTCCCCTGTGTCTCCTGACCTTGGTACACAATAATGGGCCAGTTATTCCGCAGACAGCCCTGAGCTGGAGTTCCCTCCGGGGCAGTCAGGCTATGTGCGCTAGCAGACATCACCTAGGCGGTGCTGCTCTCCTCATGACACCCATCAGGCTGAGTGTGATCCACAGCCCACCTCATCGAGGGGGTGGCTGCCAGGCTCTCCTGCTATGAAGTTATACTTTCCCCTGCACCTAGCAAGCAAGGGGGGGAGTTGGCATGATGCAGTGATTTCAAACTTTTAATCTATCATTTGGTTATGCATCTCCAGAGGGACTCAGGATGCCCTATTTCTTTCCATGGTTTGTAATCTGCTTAGATCTTTTTTCCACCCCTTTGTCTCCAATTTGGTTGGCAGAAAGCCCTTTGAACTGCCTGAGGTGTCCTTTAGCATTCCCTGAGCCCTTCCTTGCTTTCTGACACAAAATGTTCCAGGCTGATTTCATACCTTCCCTGCCCCTGCCTAAGAACCAGCCGTGACTCCAGGAAGCCTGGCATCTCAAAGCTGAAACTGGCATTCAGCAACAAGACCTGGGGGTAGCCATGCTCACTGCTAGTGGGGTGTCACTGCTTGTGGGCCTTCCCGGTGAAATGTGCTAGAGTACACATGCATGCATTTTCATGTACACACATGCACATTCACAATGACATTTACTGACCTATGAAAATTGATGAATTTACACCAGTATCTTTTATTCCAACCCAAGACCAGAGTTCACTCTGGACTGCTCCTCTCTACTTCTACAGTGGAAAACTGGCTTCTAATATCCTCCTGTTTTCTACTGGATCAACCCCTGTTCATAGCCACTCCTCATTCCTACCACTCTTGCTGTGAACACACCCCACACTGACCAGCCTACCCTCCCTGCTTGGCTCTGACACCTGTGTCCTGTCCTGGAACCCAGTCACCCCTCCACTGCAGACCCCCATCCTACCCTATCTCACGGCTTCAGCTCTGCATTGTTGAGGAGGGAGAAGAGCTTAATTGACTTTTAAATAAACGGCTCCTTTAACGGCTGTCATCCTTCGTGGCCAATGTACCCGTTTTCAATTTAAGAAGAATAAGACTGCACTGCAGCAGACTGAAACAAAGCAGAGTGCCTTCCTTTTTCCTTTAAGTGATAAAAAGATTCTAATTATGCGCAGACTGCCTACTGCAGTCCTCGGAGGAATTACAAATTAACTAATTGAAGGCAATCTGAAAAAAAGGGCAATTTTTAAAGTCATCAGAAAGATCAGCTCACGCCCCAGGATTTATTTACACTGACTTCTCTAACTGACGGCTGAGCATCTGCAGCTGCCCTTGACAGAGTGTCCACGGCCGGCATCTGCTTCTAGGCCCCTTACTTGGAGAACCTCAGGATTCTATTTAGAATTTAAAAACAAAGACAGAAAAGAGGGAAGGAGACTCTTTAGCGTTGAAACAAGAACCTACGTGGGAGGCAGTCTTTGCAAACCTTGAGAGAGTACTAGGCAAATAAGAGAAGGTGACTGCTGCTCTAGACTAAGCACTGCGCCCATGTTTGCCACGCTCCCGACAAAGGCTCTGGGTAGAAGGGCGCTGTCTTAAGTCACGGCTCAGTATCGTAATTTCCAAGTAACTTTTAGGCCAAGGTCTCCTGCCGGGCACAGGTGCTGTACCCCACACAGAATCGGGCATCTCACACTGCCTGGCTAAGCCATCTTCACTACCACGCAGCGCTCACGCAGCAGGTATTTGCTGGGTTTACCTGGGGATTTTCTAAGCCAGCACCCTGCAAAGTGTTGGCCCATGGAGCAGCACCAGACTCTAAGCTGTTACTGATTAGCTATGAGATAGGTCTAAAAAATGCGAATAGGCATTTATAGTCATCTGACTTTGTCCTTTAATCAGCGGTTCCTGTCGCCTGTGACCATGTCATGTACAGCGGAATACATATCGGTTCAGGACAGACTGCAAAATACTGCAGCCAAAAGATGGGCCTTCACCCCAGGGAGTGGGTCCTCAACCAGGGCGAACGAGCTTTTCCTATGAGGGGCAGGTGGCATCTTCAGGCTGTATAGGTCACCTATAGTCCCAGCCTCACGTTCTTTTTTATTTTACAAATCTTTCAGAATATAAACGCTATGTTTAGTCAAGGACTATACAGAAACAGGCCGAGGTTGGCTTTGGCCCACAGGCCGCTGCTTGCCGATCCCTTCTCTCGGCTGCGGGCCTGGCACCACATGGCACTGCTTCTTTTCACTTTCCTCAGCCTTATCATTACCTTTACCGCCATCACTCCCAGTTATTGGTGGAATCTACTGAGCTCTACATGCAGGAACCTGGATTAGGGCTGTGGATACAGAGGTGGAAAGCAGCCCTGTGCGCACCGATCCTACCACGCAGGCTGAGTCACAGAGGAGAACACACGAGCGCACTCTCACAGGGTGCAGGGGCACGGCGGTACCATGTGGGACAGCTAGTGTTTTTGTGGAAGAAAGAAGATGAAATGCAGCAAAATTCTGATAAGAAAACATGTTTCTGATTAATTCAGGTTTGGGAGGTATAGAGCCAGGAGGGCAGGGGATGGCCACTTCCAGTTATCATAGCCGAAACCTTGATGATTTTAGGTGGGCGGGATAAGAGGACAGGTTTCAGCTTGCGGGGATGGAAGGGCTCCTCGTGCCAGTGTGTAAGTGTTTGTGTTCGCAGACCTCAGAAGCCAGGAGTATTAATCAAGCACCCATGTTGTGGTAGGCTCACATAAAGGCACTGGGACCAGAAAGATCACACACACAGCAGTTCTTGCCTTCAAAGCACTCACAGTCTCACTGCAAGAGAAAGGGCAAAGAGATGAAGAGTTCGCAGCCTCCCTCCATCCAGCTTTGGGCAACCTGCAACAGATGCCACGGTCATGTCAGGAAAGAAGAAGCCCAGAGGAAGGGGAAATGGTCATTGCTTCTAATGACAGCACTGTCACTTTAGGAAGACACAGTCTGACAGGAAAACACAGAAAGGTTAACCAAGACTATTTCTGGATCAATGAGCAAAATATCTTCACCCAGTTTGGAATAAGGGCCCCGATAATGATCAGTATCACTGTTCTATCAAAATAAATTCTGGCGTGAAATATTTTTCTACTTTTAGTGTCAAAAGATTAAAGTAAGGCAAGAGGGAGAGGAGAGGAGGGGGAAGCAAAGAGGATTAAGATGCGTCAGGTCCATGCACCAACTCTCCACGATGTGCGTAGCCATGATGTACTGCAAATGTAGACTAAAAAAAATAAATTTTAAAAAAGATTCAACAGTCGAGCTGCTCCTTACCTAACGAGTATGTTTTTCTTTCACCAAAACCAAAACAAATATGCTAGAGACAACAAAGACGTGAGCAGCTGAGGGCTGGGGATGTGGCTCAGCACCTGCCTGGTATGCAGAAGGTCCTGAGTTCCATTCCCAGAACCAAAGGAAGGGCAGCTGGATTTCTCTAATCCATCTTGTAAGAATGACAATTTTTTTTTTTTTTTTTTTTTTTTTGGTACCAGGGATCGAACTTAGGACTTCACGCTTACAAGGCAGGCACTTATGCTGCTGAGCTAAATCCCCAGCCCAAGGATGACTTTTTTTGGTACCAGGGATCAAGCTTAAGACTTTGTGTTTGCCAGGCAGGCACTTAGGCCGCTGAGTTAAATCCCTGGCCCAAGAATAACTTTTAAAACTTAATTAATTAATACATTTATTTATTTATTGAGACAGGGGCTTGCTACGCAGTTCAGACTGGCCTTGAACTCTTGTCAGTCCTGCTACTGTGCGGAATCACTCCTGGCCCAGAATGACTTTTTAACAAAAACCACTGACACCCAAAAGAAAATAATATCTAAAGGCCCCAGCAGTGTAGCTTCCCCACCTGCGGGGTGGAGCTGTGCTGAGCAGTGGGCTGCGGTGGTAGAGGACATGCAGCCCAGCGTGGCTGGTGGGGCACCTGTGGCACCTGCTTGTCCGCACGGAGCAGGGTCCACTAAGAAAGTGGCCACGACTGCTTGCACAGCAACTTAAGCCAGACGGGAAGGGTGAAAATGAGTTTGCTCTCCAGGTGGGCTGAGTGTGGGGGCAGGAGGTGGAGAACTGAGCCGGAGGGGAAGCATCCGAGTGGGGGAGCTGGTGAGGGTAAAGGCACAGGGTCGCAAAGGGCGAGGCCTCTGCAGAACACAGGACACGCACGCAGGGCCTGGGAGAGCGCGCCCAGAGGGACCAGGAGGCCACCCAGGCTTTGAGGGCCCCGGTGTTGAGCCTCCCTCAGAAGAAGGAAGCAGGGGTGTGGCCGGGTGGTTGCAGGCAGATGCCTTCTCCCAGAGCGAGGGGAACATGAGGAGGGTGGGGCTAGCTACCTGCAGCTCACTGTCACCCCCAAGCCCTGTGCTCCGAGCAGCTGGCGCAGGCAGCAGCCGGCAGGAGACGTGCCGCACCGCACAGTCCGAAAGAGCTCATCCCCACCCGGCTGCTTCGCGGTCCAGGTCAGCCAGAACCTGCTAGAGGCCGGGAACCGAGCAGGGCAGCAGCAACAGCCTCTCCTCTCTGTAGGGGCCAGACAGGGACCCCTCCCCGGCCTGGCCTGCTCTTCTCTCCCACTGCCCTCAGGGGCAAACCTGGCTGAGCTGTGACACTGGCTCACCCAAGGTGCTGAGCTCCTTCCCTCATCAACATGCTGGGGCAGGAGTATTCATGCACAGGGTGGGGGCTGAGACTAAACGAAGTCAATCAACATACTGCTTGACGCATGGAAAGTGCTTAATGGTAGACAACAGTACAAGAAAAGTACTTTTGTGGGGGTAGTACTGAGGATTGAGCCTGGTTCTTTGCACATGCTAGGCAAGTGCTCCATCACGGAGCTATATCTCAGCCCTCCCCACCTTTTTCCTTTTCAAGGCAGGATCTAAGTTACTCAGGCTGGCCTCAAACTTGGTATCTTCCTGCCTCAGCCTTCTCAGTAGCTGGGATTATGGGCAAATAGTACTATGCCTTGTGTAAGTTAACAGTCTCTAACTCACAAATGTTTCAGCTATATCAATTCATTTCTTTCTCACAGCAACCCTATAACATAGGTCCTATTAGCTTCCCCATTTTATAGACAAGGAACCCGAAGCACAGAGAATGGAAGCAGTCTACTCAGAGTTCACAGCTGGTAAGGCAGCACTAGGGTTCAAACACAGGCTGGGATGCTGCAGAGCCGGAGTCACCACCCCACTCAGCCACACCATCTCCCTCTTGGAGCTTGCCCCAACCTCACAGTCTGCAGATCCCGGACTCACCTGCATGTGCAGTAGCAACCCCGCCTGCTCTAGGCTCGCTGAGGGCAGGGGCTTTACCTTACCTGCTCAGCGTTACGTGCTGACAGGAACTTGTTTACTGTCCTCTCCTGTCCTCCGCTAAGGCTTCTATCTGCTGGCATGTACACTTTCACATCCCTCTGATGAGTACGCAGAGAGGAGGCCCTGAGGACTGGGACTTGCAGGGCGCTCTCCCACCCTGACCACAGAGTGGCTGCCACTGCCAGGGCTCTGGGCGGGCACTGTGGGTTGGAAGGTGGCTCATCGCTGAATGCCTGCTTCCCTCTGGGAAGCTGAACTGCGGCGCCCTTTTCCATCCACCCACGCCTTGTGACAAGGTCCATGGGTGGAGGAGAGCGCTTCTCCAGGAAAAGGACACCACATGTGGGAATTGGGCGCGGGGATCTTGGAATGTTTTGTACTGATAATTATAATTTGTGTAGTTCACATGTGTATGTTTTTATGTAATGCTCAATATGGAGTCGAGGGTGGAGACTCCAGGGGGATTGCTGGAGGCCCTCTAGATAACCCCTTTGTGAGGACTGGTTGTGGGGTTTTGCCTTTTGTGAGTAGTGTGAGAGAGTTTATGCGGGAGCTTCGGGTGGGAGAGCTCATGGAGGAGGATTTGCGGGGTTCCTGTGAGACAACTGCCCTGAGACACCGGACAGGCAGCCAAAGACGGGCAACTAGGACACATATGTTACACCACCGGCCGCCTAAGACAGGCACAGGACCTATTGCTGTCCTGCAGGCCCATGATGGGTAAGGCCTGGTTGGGTTCATATGAAGAGTCCTTGACCCAAGACAGGCGCTGTCCTACAGGCAGCCAAAGACGGGCAACTAGGACACATATGTTACGCC
>PVLA01005573.1:0-143071 GCA_004027455.1 Hydrochoerus hydrochaeris
TTCTTGTCCTTTTTTCTCCATCCTCTCACCATCCTCACCCTGGGAATATTGAGACTCAGGAGACAGAGAGAGAGAGAGAGAGAGAGAGAGAGAGAGAGAAACATTGATTTGTAAACCTGGAAACAAATATTTTTACTAAACACTGTTTTTTATCTTTATCATTTAATTAATATTAAAGAACTAAAATAATGTTTTCCAGTAATACTCATTAACATCTAAAACATTCTCAACATAGTGTAAAGATGATCAGGATATAGAAATTTATATACAGATGTTATTTTATATGTGTATATATAAACACATTGTATTTCATATAACTACATTTTCTACATTGCAATTTTATCTTAGAAATATTTTGAACCTATTTTGAATGGATAATAGTAACTACATAAACAATAAGCTTAAAATGCTTTTGTCTTGTAAAAAAATTATAATGCACATCAAACTTAAAGGACCTCAAAAACAAAACTGATAGAGTCACTTTTCCCAATTTATTCTTCGTCTAAATATACATTACATAGTTGTCTTTTATGTCTATAAACTTGAGTATTTCACCATGAGATACTTCACCACACTGTTTTACCTTAAAATTTGTTTTTCTTAATATGTAGTTATGCTTAGGAGTCATCAGGATAAACAAACAAACAAACAAACAAACAAAAAGCTTGGTTGCTTCATGAATAGAATCAATTTTTCAGCATGTCTCTAGAGAAAGTATTGATGCTTGTATTGAGGCACAATTTGATTTGGTTACATGAGAATCACTGCTGCCAGAAATTTGCATAATAGTTGGGTGACAGGAACAAAAAAGTATTAGCATTATACCTGCCATTGTTTTGGTGATGATTTTTCTTTTTTCCTGGCATTTCAGAAGGATATTTGGATCAGTTCTTTATAGATTTGGAGAGAATAAGATAGAAAAAAGAAAGAAAATCACTATATAACTACTGTTATCCTAGTAAAACAAATAATAGCTACTTGAATTCAGTATCAGATTTTGCTTACCTAAACTTTGCAGGGAGAATATGTCTCACTAGTGAATATCTTTCTGAGAATGTAAGTAGAAAATTTACTACATACATCTAAATGTAGAAAATATTGCTTTAACTCTTAATTCCTTCACTCAGTGCAATTTGCCAACAAAACTACCCAATAATAAATTCTAAGTATGAACAATACTTTTCATTTCCAAGTTAAGTATGATTTAAAGTGACCAGTGATGTTATTTCCCTAGAATATAGGTACATGTGTGTTTCTGTGATTATATGCTTTGCATGTTTGAATTGTCCCATAGGAAAACATAAAATCTCATTAGCATTCTTAGAACTGAGTCCCCTGTTATTTTTCCTGAATATTTCTTAGCAAATTTAAAAAATCAGTTAACTTGATGGCAACATAATTAATATATTTTAACTTAAGTTTTTATTATGTTGGAAAGCAAAATTGAGATTGTTTCCCTTTCCACATTTTAAATTTTAATTAAAATGGGTGATTTTAATTTTTTAGCAATGATTCCAGCATGCTAAAACCAATACTGACAGACAGTATTACAGTAATAATGTTAGAAAATTTGATTTGAGGAAATACAATGAAAAGTTTGTTTTCTAAGAGAAATAAGCATTGCTGAAATTAAAACACTAGACCAATTTTACCTTTTGTATGTCTTATTTCAATCTTTGATACTTGACTATCATATGTTTATTTCTAGTTAATAAATAGGAAGGAAAAATTATTTGCATTTTGAATTACAGCATTGATGGTTTTATTCAATTTGGTTCATTCTTCTAAAATTTAATTTATTTACAAAGTGAAGAGAAACTTTTCCATTAAAATATATTCAGTTTAAGAAGAAACTTAGGTCATTTAATTAACATTTGCTGATCTATCTTAACAAATTGTGAAAATATCACTGTTTTGTTTAAATGACCCAAATACCTGAGGATATATATTTAGATTACCATATTTATTTTTAAAGACACTCATAGTATAAGTGAAAGATCATCTAAAAGGAGGTGTTTTTTTGTTTTTTCTCTTAGAGTATTTCCTGTATCAGCTGAATTCCATGATGTGTGCAATTTTCTTAATTCTCTGTTTCTCAGTTTCTTTGTCTAGATTATGGATATAGAATTTATTTAATTATTCCTTTGGATAAATAATCATGGTAAAACATTAAATGCAAAAGACAATGAGTAGCATCTGTTAAACACTGAGTAAGTGTTAATAAAAGCTAGCTATTAATGGTGCTGAAACACTGCCTTCTTTTTCAGCAAAAATGGCCTCTGGGTGTATTCAGTGTTACTAGTGCACTGTGATTATGGGCATGTATCAATTTTGCTTAGTCTATGTCTTTCTGGGATAAAGTTATGAAAATATTATTCGAAGAAAGTATTTATTGCAACCTGAATTGCATTCCTAAGCAGAGAGAAGATAATTTTCAGAGGTCTCCTACTTAGGCTTGAGGGATTTAATGGTACAAGATTAGAAGACATGTATCTGAATTTAAGTATCTCATATTCTAAGGGACTGATGTAACAATATAACAGCTTATGCAAAAGTATGTCACATTGATTAACAGAGACAAAAATGGTTGAGTAAATACAGAGTTTGGGGTTATGTCTGTTCTGGGGAGTGAAGGATGATTACATAAAGAAATGGCATTGCACCTGTCATCATAAATGAAAAAAAAATAATGTGACAAGAGTAGTACAAATGTCTGGTGGCTTGATAACTGGTGGTCAACTTGTAATACCAAGTGAACTGAATCAGAGTGGTGGGTGACTCACCTGAGGATTGCTGCCCAGATACAAAGGAAAACTAAAGAGGGGGGGGGGAGGTTAGGTTCTCTATGGTATTGTAGGTTCTCCTGCTGTCATTGGCTCTCCTGGAGGAGATAGTTGTGATTTTTTTCCATCATGAAGTTGGCTGTTTTCATTGTCAGAGGAGCTCAGGACCTTGGTGTCGCTGAGTGTGGCTGTAGTTCACTTTGGGGCAGTTCTGGTCCTTACTTTGAGCATCGCTTCCTGGTTCTAAGGGAAAGACGGTGCAGTGTTCACTCTCCAGAAGAAGCTTGTCCCACTAGTTTCCTGATATGAATTCAGCAGTTCTCACAGTTGAAGAAGCACGGGACCTCGCTGTTGCTGAGAATGGCTATGGTACCTTTTGTGGGAGCTCTGTTCCTTACTTTAGGCATTGCTTCCTGGCTCCAATGCAAAACACTCAACCTACTGTTACAGATCCTTAATCCTGCTGGCACAGACTTTCTAGCTTGCACCACTGACATTTGTGCTTTCCCAGTACAGATCCATGAAACAGACTTTCATGAATCTTTGTAGTGGGCTCTCGGCCTCCAGCTGGATTCATAAGGGGCACTGTCAAGGGCTCCGGGTCTTCAACTGGACTCATGCAGGATGTTGCCATGGGAGTCAGGCCCTCAGCTCAATTCTTTGGGTCTTAGTGTGTGGACATATTTCCATATTTCTTTTGTATTTGACTCCTTAAGTGACCATTATAAAATAACACTGTAAGTTATATGTCTTGTATTAAATTGTTTTCCTGATTACATAAAAATGCAAACCAGTAAGACTGTGTACTGTTCACAGACACCTATGCCATCATTAAAAAATCAGAAGTAGAAGATATTTCAGCAAGAGCACCTTGTGGCAAGAGATTTTACAGACAGATGCATATATGTATAAAGAGTTCTCTGCTATGGCACGATAACTTCGCTTAGTAAAAATTCACTGATTGTGTGACCAACTCTTACCTTGCAGTCTGATTCCACGTTAAGTGTGAGTGCAAACTCAAATTACAGTTAATGGCCCTGCTAAGCATAATTTGTCCTGGCTAAGCAAATACAGAATTAGATTCCATATGTCTCCATAAACTTGCAATAAAGTTGTAAACATAGTGTTTAAATTCAGAATTTTCTTTTACTCTAAAATATATTTCTACTAATGAACAAAAGATTCAGGATGACAAAATTAATTTCAGTTTTGCTTTTATTAATCTCCCTATGTAGGGTACATGATTTTTTTAAGTCATGAACACAATATTCAACTGGATGGCTGTGATACATCATGTATATTCATTAACCTATCAAAAGCCATCTTGGTTTATTTCAAGTTTTGACTGTAAAGAAAATTACTTTGAACATCAATGGGGTTAGTTTTTGTGTGAACAAAAGTTTTCAGTGCATGTGAGTTTAAGCTAAGGAGCATGATTAGCTTTCTGTTTACCAAATCTCTGGTTAAAGAGTCATAGTATTTTAATGGTCTCTCAGGTAAGAATTTGCCACTGGCCTGAGAAAATCAAGTGCTAGAATAGTGCTTTTTTAGTACACTTATCACACATCCTTATAAGGCTCACTTCCTTAACATTTTCTGGTATAACACTGATAATACATAATGTTCTATTAAGATATACTATATTAATTGTATGTATGCTCAGTTATTGTAAAACACTTCCGATTTAGAGTATGATATAACTAGATGGGACAGAAACATGAAAATACACTATACTTTTTAATTTTTTAATATTATGATCATGTACTTTATGCTGTAATTCCTACAGGTCACTTATAGACATTTTTCTACTTTATATTTACTTCTCATATTAGTTGTATTCTCAATCTAGATGGTTTTGTTGAGAATAACAAAGCCATTTCCTTCACCAAGAAGTTCTGCTAATTTCTTTTCCATTGAAGTATGGATTGATCCTCATAAGTTAATAAAACCATAACTGCTGTCAGATATGCTATGTTCTTTAGTATCCACGACAACTAGGTGAGAGAAGTGATTTTTTAATCTGATGTTTCAGATTTTCATCTATTTATTTTTATATCCTTAAACAAAAGCAGATATTATTTTAAGAATATTGTATAGACAAACTTGTTTACTAAACTTACATATGGACACAGTTTCTTATTTGCTGTTTTCCTAAAATTAAAACTGAGTTTATTTTATTTTAAGTATATTATTTATTTTTTACATATATTACACAATGCTGCACACTATTTAGGAATATTCCAATTTTAAGTATGTCATTTAACTTCCTGTTGGATACATCATTACTAATTTTGAAGTGCAAACTGTTATTGGGTGAACACAAATACTACGTTTTAATTCACAGTAACCATTTCAAGCAAAATGTTCACCATTCATTTTATTTTGCACATTATTATTTAAAGCCATCATTTTATTGCCTAATAAATTTTCACACTTTTTGTAATTTCAAATAATTTCTTACAATCATCTATAATTTTATTTTACTAAAATATCTCCTAATATTTGTCTACAAGTAATTTGCTTAACATTTGTTTGTCTACAAGTAATTTCCTTAATATTTACTATAAATGCTATTGTTTTCAATTCAATCATATAGTCCTCGGTATAATCTGTTTTCATTTTGACATTATTTTATATCTTTGAATTATTTGGATTATGACTAAGATTCAGATAGTTTAAACTTACTGACATAGGAACACTCCCCAGCACTTTGTATAAAATGTAATTATAGTTGTAATTCAATATTTTTCTGTCGTGATTAAATAGCTGAAGAAACAATGTGTGTGATTCAGTGAAAAAAAACATACTAACGTTCTTTATGTTAGTCCAGTATATCCAGTGCCACTTGGGAGTAGGAATTAAAAATTGAGAAAATTAATATATTTTTCTTTCTTGTTTAGCATCTTTATTGCTATTTACTGAAGTTCTTCTAAAGGTATAATTTAAGTTCCAGAATTTGTATGGTTAGTAATGTTCTTACACTGCATTTTCCTTGTCTGTACTGTCTGATGCAGTTGTGAACACTGTAATAGATATCTGAGAATTCTATTAGGGACATTAAATGTGCATTTCTCACTGTACAATAAATGATCAGGCAAACTCTTTTCATTGTCTATGTTACACATAAAGAGTGTTCAAGAAACTTATAAGAAAATAAATTAGTACTGAGTACATTATAACTTTTTCAAATAACTGAAACTTAAATAATTACTTTTTTAAGTTTAAATTTTACATTCTTGTGAGAACAATGACTGACATACTTCCTTCAATATTTATCATTATGTTTGTTGAAAGTGTTAGGTTTTCTGCGCAATAAGAGAGGAAAAATATAATATAAAAGTAGCATTTATAGCCCCAGCTGGCGCTTAGGGATGACCTTGGTGACCCTCAAGGAGCTGTTTGGAACCCTCTGCGGGCACAGACAATAAGGGGAGTTGCAGTTAAGGCTGAGGAAGAAGCAGGAAGTGGTAGGCATTTCCGTTTTAGCCTTTTGCCATGTTAGACCACCTCCGTGACTGTTAAACCACCCCATGACTGTATAGTAATTTATTCTAGGGCAAAAACTCAGAAAGAGATTGGTTTATTCAGGAAAACTATAAGCACTGAAATTTAAACCTTCATTAGAGAATGTAGACATCAGATTAGATACAGCTGAAGAAAGACTTCTCTATTTATTATTTAACCAGATATTTCTTCTGATAGATTGAAATTTTCATAAAATATAATTCCATGAAGAATGATTCTGAATCTCCATATACTCATTTCAAGTGAACAAACATGGCATATAGGCATAACACTGTGTAAAAGATAAATTAATAAAAAATGGATACACTAGAGGTCAATTTTTATTTTTTCTAAAGTGTTAATTCTTTGCCAATTTTCATTTTCAATAAAACCATTTATGATTAGTTGAAAATCCTACCTGATAGTGCTTCATACTCATTATTTAAAAGAGTATCATGGAAATATATCGTACTTCTCCAAAATAACTAAACATGTCATTTATAAGTACGTGAAAAGTCAGGCTTGTTTTTAAAACTGTTCTGTGTCTTCTCTTTTATAGAAGAACTGACTAAAAATAAAACCTGTCATGTATAATTTTAGAATCACAGGAAGGGCAGAGAAATGGGTAAGGTTTTGGCCTAGAGGACCATAATGGGTGGGTCTGTGGGTGACCTTTGTCTGTCATTATCTAAAAGACTGTGAACAAGTTACTTTAATCTGTGCTCCTCAAATTCTTCAAGTGCAGAAAAACAGTTCCTACCATATGGCGATAACCCTAACAAGACTAAATATTTCAGCACTTGTTAAGCCCTTAAATTTGTGCTTGGAATAAGGTAAGCTCTAGACTAACACAGCTCCTTGTCAGGGAACTTAGGCCTTCAAAACAGCCAACAATGGCACTGGGCCATTTATGTTACATTGTAATGTGGAATGGATTTAATTCACATGAGTAGGACTGGGAAATTCATCATTGCGCATAATCTACACAACTCAGTAAATAAAAGTAAGTTGATACATTATCTACCCCATGGTCTTCTTACCTGGATGGATATGCCTAAGAGAAAAACATGAATTTTATACTTAATCATTTGGCTGAAGGAATAGAAATGCTTTTTAATTCTCCTATGTGATGAACAATGTATGCTTGAAAGATCTGGTACCCTGTGAGTCACATTGGACAGTTTCAGTTCCTGCAGAGAAGCCTTAGGGCCATTGCAAAGGGCATTTTGAGGAGGTACAGTTGTAAGAAAATTAATATAAACAATTGTATTTAGCTTCTTTATTTTTTTGTCTACTGTTGTTCTTAGTAAACAAAGCTTCTGGAACATTCCATGCTACCATGTAGAAAGAAGTTTCTTGCTTGGTCAATGTAACAGGAATAGGTGAAAGAGTTTCAGTGTCAGCATTTAACAGTCTTGGGGAATGTTTATGTTTGACTTTAATGGATAACTTCCTGACCCATTCAGTGTTCCGTATCACCGTTAATCCAAAATTTAGTTTGCTTGATGGGGTTGAATGCTTTTCCAGTTTTCCTGGCCTCTTGTTTATCCACCAAGTTGTAAAAATGTAGACTTATATCTGCCATCATTTGTTTACATCTTATGTATTGGTCAAAATCCCTTAGATAACTTAAAAGGAGGAAAGATTTATTTTGCAAAATAAATGGTTTTGTTTCATGGCTCATTGGCTCTATTGTTTTTGGATTTATGGCAATAGAGAATGTCAAGTTGGGAACTTGCACAGAGACAGGCATGGTTGGACTCAAAAGAGAGGAAAAAGAAAGAACTGAGATCCCAGTTTTCAACCATGATATATTCCCCATGACCTAAAAACTCCCTGAAGCTTCCATTCATCCCAATAGCACCAAATACTGGAAAACAAGATTGGTGTGTGAAGACATTCCACACCATCGGGGTACTTTCCAAATCCAGGCTGCATCTCTTGAGAAACTTCTCCTGGGGAAATCCTAAAATACTAACACAATGAAACACTTTTTCTCTGTCTCTGTTATTCTTGCAATTGGCTCATTGAAAGTCTTCTGCATCTGTCTTCTGATTTGAAAGACAGGTAATTCCTAACCGATATGCTTGTTTTCATCAAGCTTCATTATTCTGGTACCTAATCATTATTCTATAAATGTCATTTGACATATACAGAGCTTTTCAACTGAGATCTTTAAGGATCTTGACTTCCATGTGAGGATGTATCTGGCTTGAAAAAAGGTAACATTTCATAGCACCTCTCTATCCAAAGAATCTTCAAAACTTCATATATCCCATTCTTTTGTGCCATAGAAACGATTCAAGCTTTTCCTTTAAAATATAAGGTGATCAGATTGGCCATACTCTCAATGTCCCTGTCTTCCCATATCAGCCCTGTCAGAACAGAAGGGAACTTCACAAGCTCTTGCCTATCAGCAAGTAGCTCACATTGTTGGGCTGTGTCTGAAGATGGCCACCAGAATGCTCACTTGGGCACATGTGATTCAGGTCATTTTCACATGCAAAGTATATTCACCTCCTATTGAAGTTCTAAAAAGTCTTATCTATTAAAACAGAATGTGATTCTGGGATCTCATTATATGTGCCAAGATTTATGTGTGGCTCAATTAGAATTTTCCTCAACAAAGACCTGTGAGTTTAAGAGGAAACCTATTCACTATCATCTATGCATATAAACATAATATAAAATTGACACCCCTAGGATGCTATCATAGACATTTCCCACCAAAACAGGATGGGAGGTTGTCTTAATTTTCTCACTGCTGAGACAAAATACCCAACACAAAATACCCAAAAAATTAAGTGAGGAAAGATTTCTTTAGGTCACAGTTTGTAGATATAGTTGTGCATAATTGATCGGCAGGCTCCAAGGCAGGTGGCTTCACAGAAAATAGTCAGGGCACCCACAAGATAGAAAAACCAACAAGGGAGGCAGACAGCCTCTTTCTGCCTCTTATATTGAATTCAGGTTAACAAGATTAGGGCGGTGCCAAACTTAATAAGGGGCTGATCCGGGAATCCCCTTGCTTAATCCCAGCACCCTTAATGCTAATATTGCACCATGAATCAGTCACACCCACTAGATTCTGTCACATCCTAAAAAATCCAGCCTATGACTGCATGCAGCTTACCTTGGTTACTTTTTTGTCATTGCTGAGACAAAATATTAGACACCCAAATTGGGGAAAGAAAGCTTTATTTAGTTTACACTTTTTTGAGGTTTCAGTCCACACCCAGCTAGCTCCAAGGCTAGGTGGCATGGCTGAGGGGAAGCCCTTCTCAGCAGCTGCAAACCAGAAGAGCCAAAGGGCAAATGAGAAAAGCACAACTCCTTCCCTCCTTTATATTTGATGCCAACTCCCCTCCCCTGAGCGGGTGCAGCACTAACGGGGCCAATCGCAGCGCTGGACAATGAACCATCACAAACGCGAGACTCAGCCTTCCCAGAAAGACCAGCCCCACATGACTGCCTGAGGCTTTGGGGGACACTTAAACCACAAGGCTTTCAGGGGCACCTGGGCACAAACCGCAACACAGGTGAATACAGAAATGACTAATCCTTACTATTTCAGAAATGCTGTGGGGAAATGCAAAAACCTCCCTCCTTAGAAATCAGTTACACATGTAAAACCCCACCATTCTCTAAATTTGATCTCACTGTGCTGTTCTCAGCAGGAAAAGTAGTGGCAGGGAACTACCTACTCCCTGTGAACTTCTCTACGGGCCCCTCTCATGCGTTTGCATGGAAGCAGCTATTGCAAGTCTGTAAAAGCTGACAAGGATTGTCTCGGTAACCCTTAACTCCAATCGATTTCTTCCTCCAGGCATTTTCCATGAAGGGAAAGGTGAGATGTAGAGGGACGGAATTGCGAGAACTGGCTTATCCTAGGGATGTATTCTTTTGTCACTTTAATGATCCCTAGGAATGGACACATAACATCTTTTAAAGTCATCTCTAGGTCCTTCTTTCCATGACAGAAGTTCTGCTAATCCTGCTGGTATGTGAGTATATATAAAAATCACCTCCAAGTGTTCATCTATGGAATTTTGAATCAGAGTATTATTTCATAACACATATTCTGCTATATTATTTATGTTAAATAATAAACTGACAAAAACCACACTTGCAGGAAAAAAAAATGAACTTTTAAAGGAAGATGATCTAAAGTCGTAAACTAATCTGACATTAATTTCCAAAGGAATAATCTACCAAATTGCCGAAACTGTAGTATAGAGTTAATCTTCCAGGTGGGTGGGCAGATAAAAATGAAAATAGAATAATTTCTACTCGTATAACTCTTTATTAATGCTTCAACCCAACATACCAAGTTGAAAATTTATTCTTTATTATGTAGTGTCTGCTATTCAAAATCATTCAGTGAATCTCTCAGTTATTAATTGCACATGGGACTTGTTTTTGTACTATGATAGCTCTTCTGGAAATGAAGTTATCACACAGGCTATGTGAAAATTTACAAGGTGCTAATGAGCTTTCTTCAAACACCACAAATTATTTAAGTAACTTAATGCTGTTGTTATTTTTACAGTGTCAGAGGAGTTTTCACATTAATGTAAGGCAGCAACATAATTTATTTCTCTGTTTTCAAACTTCTAAGTATAAATTGAAAACATAAGCATAATGTCAAAAAGAATGACATTAATTTATTTCTTTCAAATGCTTATATTTTAAAAACTATTTTTTCCAGGGAAATATATATATATATATATATATATATACACATATATATATGATTGATTTTGAGCCTTACCAGTCTAAAATTTTATTATAGTTTTGAGACAGAGAATTGTAATGAGATATTCATACATTTAAATAGAATGTTTATTTTATACTGATTTTAGCTTTATGCACTGTATTTAAATATTATTCACATTTATCTTTATGCTAAGAATCTCTCTGTGATAACTGTTTCATTCTATCATACTTGAAGTTCAATTTGATTCTTGTCTTTTATGGAGAGGTAAACACGGGAGTGCCCTGAGTTTTCTATTGTTTTGAGTGAGCCCGGAAATGGAAATCTAAGTCTTATCTGTGGTGAGAGGCGCAGTGAAGGGTACTAGAAAAAGACACGGAATTGAGAAGGATAAATAAGAGATTGACTTTTACACTCACTTAGGTCTAGCACTAGCTTTAGGCTTTCGAAGCTATGGAGGATTTATCTGTATGGTTCCAGAGGTAACGAGTGAGAAAGTGAAAGTGGTGGAGAGACTGACAAGACCTCAATATCTCATCCGTGAAGCTGGAATTCAGCACGACTTTAAAACCTGGGCACACAATATCCATCAAGAAAAAAAAAATTGAAATTGTTTCAACTTAATATTTTCTGGGCTGAAATTCCTGGGTTGAAATTCTGATGTGAGGTTCTCCCTGAGGGGCAACATATTTAACTTTTTTGGAAAATAAGACCATAGGGTTTGCCAGATTCAGGATCGCATGCCAGGCTCACTGCTTACTGGCTTCTGGCTCTTCAGCAGTTTCTTCATGATCACCAAACCTCAAATTCCTAGTTGATAAGATGCAGATAATAAAGAAAATGTATTATCATGGTTTCTAGGTTCAAATAAGTTAAGAAAGGTTAAGTGCTCCAGTGAGTGTGTGCTACAAATTTCAGTATTCAGGAATTATAAAAGTTAATTAGTTTTGCTACATCATCTATGTTTTATTTATTATGATATTGGTTAAGTCTTAGTAGTCTGTTTTTTGCTGGTATAAAAATATCTGAAAATTTGTAAGAAACTTTTACTGAGCTAAGATCTCTAGAAACTGAGAAAGCCAAGAGAGAGAAGCTGCATCTGATGAGGTCACATTGCTGGGTCCTCGCTGGCAGGGAACAGAAGAGCAAGAGAACACAACCAGGAGAGAGAGAAGGGAGTGGGCTCATCCTTAGATTAGGGCTGATATCTCTTGAGCTCCTACTTCCCATTACTGCTTCACTGAGACTCAAGTCTCCAACATGTGAACTTCAGGAGGCACATTCAAATTGCATCTTGCCATTCTTATTAGTCCATGCTTACTAGACTCAGATGTGGAAGGTGGCAAACATCTCTCTGCACACTGGAGACCTGGAGAATCCAGCTGAGGGCCTGGCTCCCATGGCAATGTCCTCTGTATGTCCAGCCAAAGGCCTAGAGCTCAGGACAATGTCTCACGCAAGTTTGTATTAGGAAGTTGGGGAATCCAGGGCAGAAGAATGAAGGGTCTGTGCCAGCAAACCTAAGGATGGTGCTTGAGACTAGAGAATCTGTACCAGAACACTTATGGCAAAGACAAAACCAGAGCTCCCTCTAAGAGAACAGCAGCTAACCTGGGGATGGCAAGTACATGAGCTCCTCCACCAAGAACAGCTGAGTTCACATCAGGAAAATCAGCCACAATAAGGCTCCTCCTGGGAAATCAGCAGTGAAAGCTTCCCCTCCCATTCTCCTTTTATGTGGCTCCAACAATAATCCTCAGGAGGGACTTCCATGCCCAGAACTACGCTGATGCAGTTCAGCTGTTGTGTTCTCACTCATGTTGGCCATTAATTAATCCAACCAACCATTAAACTCTAAAATTCATATGCTTTCCACTTGAAAACTACATTCCTTCCATCCCAATACATTCATTCAATCCCAAATCCATCTGCAAAACTACTAGTAAATTCCAAAATCAACTCAAAGACCAACCACCAAAATCTCATGTGAATTAGGTATAGATGAGATTTAAGGCATGGTTCATTCTGAGGAAAACTTCCTCTCACTGTGAGCCTGTGAAAATGGGAAATTACACAATTTCCAATAAAACAGAGGGACAAGCATAAGACCCTTGCATTTTAAAATGCAGAAATAGGGAATGAGAAATAGGTAAATGATCTCAAGTAAATCTAAGTCAGCCTGGAACACATCATTAATTTCAAAGCTCCAGAATATTCTCCTTTGACTCCGCATCACACATTCTGGGTGCATGGGCATAGGAGTCCTCATGCCCTCAGATAGCTCTGTCTTTGTCTTGCTGCACATAATCTATACAACAGCCCTCACAGGCTGTAGTTTTGTGCTTGCAGATTTCTCAGTCTAAAGTTGCTTGCCCTGACCCTTGGGGGTTCGGTGGTCTTGAGGGCCTCTCCACTCTTCTGGTCCTCTAAAGCACGTCACAGTGGAGATTCTGCCATGGCTGTGCTTATCTCCTAAGGCTTCGATCACATTTGGCCTAGTGGAAGAACACTTTAGTAGTTCTGTCCCTACACGTGTCTCTGCCTAAGCCTGCCAGGCCATTTGTGATGTTCCTTGAAATCTAGATGGAGGCTCCATTGGCCCCATTGCTCACGCGCTCTGCAAAGCTAGCACCATGTGGATATCATGAAACTTTATGTCTTATGTGCACTGGAGTAGCACGGTCCTTGCCTATGCCTGCATAAGTCATGGCTGGTCTCTCACAGGGAACAGAGAGATGAGGCAGGATGTAAATGCTGAGGTGCTACGGCGACCTTTCTGACCCTAAGGTCATAGTTGGCTCTGATATCTCTGAAAATGACTTCTGAGTCATCTCCTGTTGTCTTGATGAAGACCACTTGACTGCTTCATTGATAGTAATTTCTTCAGTAAATGGTCACTTGGGTACACACTATAAATGCCATTTTACTGCTTTCATGAGTCCTTTGCTAATTATTCTAAATTTTCTAGTAGGCTTCCATTTTTCTTATAAAGCACATCTTTAAATCATTCACATTTTCTCACCTATTACATGGATTTACGTGTAGCCACCTGCTTTCTTCCATATTTTGCTCAGACATAGCTTCCACCTGAAAGCTTCGTTCACCACTCTTAAATCTTACCTTCCATGGGGACCTAGGACATAGGCAATTCTCCCAAGTTCTTAAATACTGTATAACAAATGTTTTAAGTTTCTTCTTCTCTGTTACTTATTTCTATCTGAAACCAGATTAGAATGATCTTCATATTCATATCTCTAGCATTGTTTTGATCATGACTATTTAAATAATCTCCTAGCGAGTTCTGATTTTCCTAGAGGTCTTTTCCTTTGAGACCTCACTGGAATTGTCCTTCATAGCTCAATCATGGCAACTTAATTTCTGTCTCCTTATACACTACTCTTCCAAATCCTATCCGACTCTACCTATTTCCCAATTCCAAAGCCAAATTCACATTTTCAGGTATTATTTAAAAATAATTTACCACCTCTCCATACCAATTATCTATGTCAGTCTATTTTGTGTTAGTTTAACAGAATACCAGAGATGTAGTTTATAAAGAAGAGCACTTGAGTCACAGCTCTATGAAATGGAAAGTCCAAGATAAAGGAGCACTGAACAAGGAGCATTTTGCTGAATCATTCTATGGTGGAAGGCAGATGGGCCATAGAACAAACACATCAAAGAGGGAAGGGGGAAAGTTTTGTAGCAAAACACCCTCCCAGCCAGTCTGTTAGTTGCCCGGGTAACAGTTCCTGTTACAAGTTCCTGCACTGTGATGCATATGGTAAGAATAAACCATTCTGCCTCTGAACTGCCTGTTCCCTTTATCCTGAATAAGCCCTGGGCCCACAGAGATCAGGCCTGATAATATGGGAATGATCCGAATCAGTGCCCATTGACGTAAATAAATCTGCATCCAAATCCTGAGTATCATTTCGGTGCTCCCGTTTGCCATCAAAGTCTGGTCTAGGTATAGTGTGCTCCCCAAAGTGCTCATGTGGTCAGAGGCGGAGCTTTGGGAAGGTGATTGGATCATAGGGAAGCTATGCTCCTCCATGAACTGATCTACTGTTAAATTCAGAGCGGACTGTGCTGTTAGGAGGTAGAACTTCAGAAGAGCCAGGTGACCAGGAGTGACTCAGAAGGCTTTATCTCCTTGCCCTGCCCTTTCCTTCTCTCTCTGCTTACTGGTCCCCATGATATGAACAGATTTTTTTTCTCTACCCAAACCCTGCACTCTGCTGTTTCTGACTTGATGCCAGACTTCCATGGAGTGAAATCATAAGATGGAATAATCCTCTTCTCCTTTAAGGTGTAAGTGTTGATATTATGGCCCAGAAATGAGAAGGCAACTGAGACAGGAGCCCAACTCATCACTGTATGCTGGGCTCACTTCTGTGATAACTGATGGACTCCAGGAATAACAGCTTTTATCCATTCATGAGAGCTAAGTCCCTTAAAGGTCCCACCTTCAACACTATTTATTTGTGGATTCAATATACACACCAAATAAAAAAATACACCTGAACTTTGAGGGGATATATTCAAAACACAAGAAATAATAGCAATAGAACAATAATATAAAACAATTGTAATACTGTATCAACATGATATTATACACCTGTATAATTTTCTCAGTACTTTACATTGATTTGATCTTAATAATCCTATTCAAGGGTGAGTAAAATAAAGTTCAGAGAGTTTAAGTAAACAGAGTAAAACATTACAAGTGGGAAAAATAACTAAATTTTATCTAATGTTAATGATTTAAAATGGGTTCTAATCCATACAACTTGTCAAGGTCAACTAATGTACATATTGGCCAGAACAATTGCTATTTTCTACCTTAGATTGTCATTTTAAAGTCTCTAAAATCACAGTTTTGTTATACATAAGTAAGATAAATCCAGGTCAAGTTTGGAGATATTAAATACACTAATTGGCTTCTGATTTTAAAACTGCATTTGCAAGCATATGTGCCTTGTGTTTTTAGTTAGGGTTTTGGACCCGTATCACAGAGTAGCACTTTGCCTTGCTATCTCTGCTCTGCAAACAGATGGGAAATCCCTAACTGATTTTCAATGAAGTGCATTTCTTTCAGACACATTTCAAGCACTAAGCATCCAGAAGTTTGGGACAGATAAGCATATAATTTTATGTAAGGATGGAAATATATAGTTGTAGTCTAATGCTCAGGTAGTTCTTGGATAGATGATATTTTTATGTAATATTTTTAACTCTCAAATTCTCATAGCTTCTTATTTTAGTCTGGACTTTGTGGGTCAATTTTAGACCAACTCTAGGCAATGATAGAATTATTTAGCTCTGATTAGTTAAAATTTGGTAGATATGAAATTCACCTAAATATACATTTCAAATTTCAAAAGGAAGATTTGAATTTCTTTCAACTGTATTTTTTTTAAATAAAAGGACAAGCAACTGTTAAATTTAAAGGTTAGAGTATAGAATTTAAATTTTATTTTAACAAGAAAAATACATCTTTGTGAATAAAGAATCAAAAATTCACATTGGTAATGATGCAGAAAGATTAACTGGGACAATTAAGAATGCTGTTTAATTTTATAAGCTAAGCAAGATCTTTATATGTCTTATTGCCTCTATTTATTTTTTAGTTTCAATAATCTTTACTGATAAGAAAGAACAGTTCCTTCTTATAGTGCTTGTTCACATCATGAAAGAGCTTCAATATTAACTAAGTTATTCCTCTATAGGTTCAAAAAATAAAGCTAGCAAATTTTATAGAAGTTTCCAAATTACAAGAGGTAATGAAAAAAGAATTTTACCCCAGATCTGATTAGGAATAAATTCTGTTTCTTCTATACACTAAATTGATTTTATGGATTTCTCTAAATTATATATATATATATATATATATATATATATATATATTCTAATATTAATTTCTTCTAAAGAGCATAAAGCAAAATCATGTTCTACTCTTGGATTCTATTCTTTAAAGATTATTGTTTGAAATCATGAAACTAACAGTAGATAAATCAGGAGATTTCAGTAAAACATATACAGAACTTCATGTAGAAGTACGTATCTCACATATACACACAACCATTAAATATACCTTTTCATATATTGAAACACTACACAAGTGCAACCAAAACTTTAGTAACAAAACCATAAGAAACTGGGAATGAAGTTTTGGTATGACTAAGATATGTGTAGTAATGGTGTCTATTTAAGGTGTATTACCGTGGATCTTTGGCAAGTGAAAAATATTTTATTTTGGAAGAAGGCTCTAGCCTTCTTCTAAAATAAAATAAGATGGAGGAGGAAGGAAAATGCTAAGTATAGTCAAGCTCCCAGTGAGGTGTGGCCCTGCTTTCTTATTTCTAATTTCAGATCCTTTGCAAATTCTAGCTTATAGTGTCTAGACTGTTTTCCAATCCTCATATACTATAATACCTATGATTGCTTTTGATCTATGAGTCAGTTATGGTGTCACACCTTTCAGAGAAAGTTTAAATTTAATATAATATGTAAATAATGTTTTCACATACATAAAATATACAGAGAATATAAAGTATCTCTAATATTAACAAAGGTAAAACAAACAAACAAAAAACATCCCTTACAATCCTACGAAACACTATTCCTCTTTCATACAAACATGTTTCAAATTCTGAACTTGTGTTTTTTAAATCTTTTTATATGTCTTTGTATTTTACCACCTGTAGATGAACAGTGAAAGTGTGAAAAATTTAAAACATTTAATATCAACAAGGATGTATCCTAAAAACTTAATATTATGTAAAAAGGAAGTGAGTTGGTGAAAAATCAGAGAGTACATGCAATAGATGCTCTATAAAGTTTTGCCTTTATATAAAAATACTTTATAATTCCCTATGTCTCTATCAGTTTCTTCTAATGTGCCTTGATAAACAATATTTAATATTTAACCAAAACCCTATTTTTTTCTAGTAATAATACCTAGTCTTACCAACCTTATTATCTGACTGCTTGACAACCAGTGCCTTCCAAATTACTGTTTTTATTTTCTCTCTGTCAGAAAGAACGATAATTTCTTTCTTCTCCTGACACCTGACATTAACAACTAACATAGGAAGGCCTTGCTTACCAACATGATGCTGTTTCTTGGGTTTTGACTTTGTTTTTAGTGCCGGTGTCTTTCAGTACCACCTGTTCAGTTTCTATGTGTGCTGCAGTCATTTCACCATGTGAAGAAATGCATATAGGTATTTAAGTATTTTTCACCTAGTCTTTCTCTCATGTAGTGTAATAAAGAGAATAACTGTTCCTTCTCTCTGGTTATATTTTACCTAAGACTTTCACCCTCTGATACACGTAAAGTGAAAGTATTTCTGTATTAAATGAACTATTTATTGCTTTAGCTCCGAGATCTTCATAAAACGTGAGACACCGTTTAAGTATTACTTGATAGAAGTTGCTGCCATTTTTCCCGTGTTTTTGTCACAGAAGTCAAACATTTTACATTCCTTTGTTTTAGAAGCACATCTTCCTTTGAGAATAAAACAGTTATATTAATTTCACATTCTAAAAATGACTAGGAAGCAAGAATAGCTCAAAAAGAACGTCATGAAATGTTTCACTCTAAAAACCCGGGAGAAGTTTCCCATCAGAAGTAAATTATATAAAAGCCAGTGTACCGCCTCGCACTTCCGGCAAGTTCCCTCCTTTGGTGGGAACAGAAACAAGCCAGACACGCGCCTTGAGGATGCTCTTAATGAAGAGCACTGAAACTTCCCCCAGGGCTCTCCCACCGGCATGCGGCCTGCGGTGGGCCCAAGGCGCAGACCCTCAGCTGCTGCATCTGCTGTCTCTGTGCCACTGCAGTTCATGTAGGCTGGGTTCTTCCTCTCCATGCACATTGGTCATAGTTAGGTTTTGAGGTACAAAAACAGAGAGTCCAGTCCACCCAGAGCAAATTCACTCACAGAATTAAAGAATAGAACTAGGAGTAAGAATGTTCCCATTGTACCTGTAGTGATGGAGCTATTCTTAACATTTCTCATAATATATGCATTTATCTTTCAAAAAAAGACCAATTGCCAGGTGTGATGGCCCACATCTGTAATCCCAGCGCTGGGGAGGCTGAGGCAGGAGAATTCCTATGAGTTCAGGACCAGCCCGGCTACATAGCAAGACTTTATCTCAAAACAAATAAAACAAAGCAAAGCATTAGAAATAGGTCTTATTAGTTTATTTTGAAAATAAAATATTGTAATGAATATTTTACTAAGGGAAATAGTTACAGTTTATAATAATCAGTTATTGTGGTGATATATATTTAGCACCAGAAAGACCATGGTTAAAATATTTTGCAGCTTTACTAATCATCCTGAAATTAGACGTAAATACACACACATGTGCAAACACACACACACACGGAGTCTTTAGATTGAACTTGTAAATGAAAAAATAAATTTTTCTTCTGCAAGCCTTTTTTTTCTTCTCCTTGAAACGAATCTTTCTGTTTATAATTCATCTATACCTTCTAGTGACAGGAGTTATGCAAACGCTTATTTGAAATAGACAAAGTTCAGAACATTATACTAGTAAAGCCACAGAGAACTGTGTTTACTTTCACCATGTATCTCCATGAGAACGTAGCCCTCACCTTTATAAACAATAAATAAAGCTAAACAGACACATTGAAAACCTACACAGACATATACATATATAACTGAGCAAGGCTGACATTGTAGAATAAATCTAATGTATGTTTTAAAGAAATATGCTAGACTTTAAAATAGCACACTTTGAAAATAAAAGTATAAAATTGCATATGAAATGAAATCTTATATGTTATTGACTTATTGTCTAAGATATAATTATAGAATTGGAAATATCTATGTAATAATTTCAGTGGTTTTCAAGCCATACTTCAGGACATTTATCAATACTCTCTCGACCCTCTGTAATCATATTCAACATTTGCTGACATTCATTAAAGATACTACTTTGATATCAAATATTAATGTTTTGTGATAACTTAGAAGAACTTCATGGGTTGCTCCAAATAAAAAATAAGATAAAAGAAATTATGGGAGACCTGGCCAGTGTTCCCAGCTGCCAGCATGAGGGGTAAGGCGAAAGGATGAGATAATAAAGAGAGAAATTTAGTAATGCTTGATGGTGGACTGGGAGGTCAGTCCCTCAGGATGGGCAGAAACCAAGATGCTCCAAACCAGCCACTATTTATTGATTGTGTGCAGTGTAAGAGGACTAATAGAAGATTCAGAGATCAGTGGCTCAGCAGGCCATAGATAATCCTGGGATGATTCTAGATGGTAGAGCTGATTTTATGCTAACAAAGATCTTGCCCTGGAGTGTTCTTTTTCATCTTAATACTCTTAGTTTAGTCTTAGTGGGTGGGGAGAGGATGGCCCATCCCAGAAGAGTTAATGGGAAGTCTCTGTTTATATTTAAAAAGAATATATGCATATCTTTGCTAATATAGGATAATTTCTATCATGAAATGCTTAAGAAAACAAGACCATGTGGTTTAAAATTAATCAAAATAACAATTATATAGTTTAAAGATTCTTCTTGAAAATACAGTCTGTGCTTTTATGTATATAATATACACAAAATATACAACCTAAGCATGAAATTCATCAATTTACAAGAACTACTAGGAATAGAAATATTCATTGAGCTAAGAATTATGTCTGCCCAAAGTAAGCAAGGGGAATAGAGATTAAATTGACACATCCAAATGAAATCAGACATGATAAAGAAGAAATAGCTGCATATAAAACTAAGGCTTTAATGAAGTACAAACTTCCTAAAAAGTCTAATCTGCTTTCATAAATTTGAAATAAGGAGAACATTCAAAATGAAGCCCTCCCCGACACCAGGGAAAACACAAGGGCAAGGTGATTATTGAAGCTATGTTCTAAAAGATATAGAAGCTTTAACGAAGTGGCATGAGAGTGAACACAATAAACCCCAAATATTTGAAAGATCCACATCTGCTGATAATGATTGTGTTTGTACTGAACATATAACTGAAAAACATAGAACATTAACTATTTATTGTAAGAATTTACATGGTTAAGAATTTTATATATATATATATATATATATATATATATATATGTCTAAAGTAAGGGAGGAGAGGTGTAGGTGTGTGGCAAATATGAGGGATTTGAGTGTCACAGATTTGTGGTGGAGGAAGGGTCCTGGTACCAGTCAAGGATTCCAAGAATGTGTGTACTCTCTGTCTCATTCAGGGTAGTCAGAATCCCTTCCTACTAACAGATGATAGAAACTTTACAAAAAACACACTGAAGTCAATTTCTGCATTAAAAATCTTACAATATCATTAAGAAATTATGACTGCCTAGTGACAGCAGCATATGTAAAACAAACTGTGGACATTTATCTTATGAATGAAAAAGAAAAATAAAATATATACATATTATTAAATATATTAGCATAGAAGGTAATGAAGACCATGCACGTTGAGTACATTCAGTATAAATATTGTCAAATCTGATTTTTTTTGCAATGCAAAAACGAAGATCTTTATATTGAAGGATAGTTACAAATTTCTTACCATCAATCTTTTCATTAGTTATCATTTTGAGTGTTCCAACCATGCGATACCATGTGATAATTTGATACATATAGACAGAATGAAGTATCAGGTAATTAGTCATAGCAGTTAACATTTCCATCTCCTTAAACTTTTTTTAAATGTTGTATTAACTTATAGGAATTGCATATATAAAGTACAGAGTGATTGTTCAATACATGTGTACAGTGTATGCTTATCAAATCATGGTAATTAATTTTTCCTATAATTAATTTTTGTTTGGAGCCTTCAAGTTCCATGCTTCTAAGAAATTATCATGAATTAAATACAGTACCACTCTATGTTCTGTAGAAAAACATAACTTTGTGCTTGAGTACACATTATCCAAACTCCTCTATCTGGCCTGCTGTTCTTAGACTCTGGTAATTATTATCATACATTCTGAGCCACAAATAGTAATGAGGGCATATTGAGAAAACTCTTTCAACATAAGAAAAAGTACAAAGATCCTTACAGTCATAGATTATCTGCCACATTGTCATGGTATTCCTAATAAGTACAGTAAAACATTCAATATAAATCTTGGCCATAAAAATAAGAAAGGATGAAAAAGAAGCAATTTTTTCTAAGATGATGTAATAGGCTGTTGAAGAAAACTCAAAAGAATTTGTAGATACATTATTAGAAAAAATAAAAAAAATTGGCAAAATATCTAGCTATAAGATTAATAAAGGGAAAATCAATTTTATTTCTACATACATAAAATTTCATCTGTTTTCCAATGACCAGTATCTTGTGTGTAGAATATAAAAATTTACTTGGCTCTCAAAGAAAATTTTTACTATGGTGATAATTCTTGATTTTATGTATCCATGATCTAATGAATTATGAGATTTTAAATTTTATTAATTACATCTCTCAAGGATGAAAGTTTTGACTTGTTTCTAATCAATCTACTTTAAAATTTCATATGTGTTCTGAAGAATAATTGGAATACATAAATAAATCTCAGGTTTAGTAAAGTAGAACACCCTGTGATAACTTACAAATAACGATGTTTATTATTAATGTATTCCCTTTTATTTATAGCCCTAATTCTACCATTATATTCTTCTTATTTACAAGAGTTAGCTTTGTCATTTACAGTAGGGATAGGTTGACATTGAGAATATGTGAATTTTTGACAAGATTCTAGCAATGGAGAAGCTATACTCAAGCACTTCTAACAATAAAGTAAGGTAGATAATTGCTTGGTTTAAAATTTCTGTACTCTCTAGTCATATGTGCGACAGTAAGTTTAACACAAAGCAGTAAGATATCTCAAAGGGCTAATGACATATTACAATACAAATTTAAGCCGCTTAAAACACTATATGAAAGTAACCATGAAACAATAAATACTAACCATGGAGTCCATGACTTAGGATTTTCCAGACATATTGTGGTCTTTTTCAAAGAAGGGGTACAACTTTTCCCTGCAAGACATCCATTTCCTTGACAGGAGTGCACTCTTTGATCTAGGAGGATCTCCTTACTCTAAATGAAGAGCCCTGCTAACCAGCTATTAGTATGCAGTACGAAGGTTGCCACAGTATGAAACAAAAAATAAAATATATGGCACAACATAGAGACCTATCAGTATTTATTTTGTACACAAAAGTCAAAGAATGCAAATCAAATTCAGTTATAAGCATAAAATTAGAATGAGGCTATAAGAACAAAATGGAAGAGCTATTAAGTTTATTTTGCTAAGTAGGGACCAATCATTAGAGAAATTAATATTACCATAAAAATTGCTGTCAAAGCTAAATTCCTTCAGTTATTAGCAAAGCTAGGGAGAGTGCATAGCTACTCATGAGAATGTTTGTAATCAGTCTGTAGAAAAACATGGTATGGAAGGGTTGGAATAAAGGGATACATGTCTCTTCATAGTTTCAATTAACAACCCCATTTAAGAATCTGTTGAGAATTTTCAGTTTTGTTCACTGATGATAGGTAGAAATAAAGTTTTAAATTATTTTAAATTTAGAAAAATAGCGATTCATATACTTCCTTATAACACAGCCATTGGATATTAAATATAATCATTTTAAAGTTCTTTTCTATTGTATTATCCTATATGTCATATCTTTTTCACCATTACTCTACTATAAATCTTTTTTAGAAAGGGGCTATAAGAGAACAAATAAGCCGAAGAACAGATGTAAATCCATAATGAGATTTTAAAACTTTGGAAACACCTTTCATTTTTTGCCAGAGTAGAAAGTATAGAGGAACAGAGAGCTGCAGCTTAAATATCATAACTCACTTTTTGGTTTTTAATGACTTTTTTTGGGAAATGAATTCAATTTAAGGTGCTAGCAAAAATCATTTCAAGTTTATTTACATTTGCATAACATGTTCACATTTATGAGCTGCCACTATTTACTACACATTTCATGTTTTATGACAATCCACAATTGTTCCAATTTATTTTACAAACTTTGACATTCGTAAAAATATAAATTTGGACCAATCAATCAGTCAACTGGAATAAGACTGGTCAACAGGAGTTCTTATTCATTTTTATTGACTGCAAAGTGAACATGTGAAGAGAAATATTACAATGCACCTTTCAAAGTAAAAAGAGAGTGAAAACATTTAACCTTATCAGAGAAGTCTCAGAAACAGATTACTGATGCAGTGTTTTTTATTGAGTACTTCAGTTATCTTTCAAGTCATAGAAACAGTTAAATAATTAAAACACTGGTCTGATTAAGAAAGCATTTCCCTAAGTTAAAATAGGGGCATCAAAATAGCTTCATTAAAGTGTTCTCCCTCTGAAAGAAAGACATAATTGTGATGTATCATTTTTCTTTCTCACAAGTTTTATAAAACTTTTTATCAATAAAATCATGTTGGTGTGTATATAAATGTTATCTCAATTGCCCAAAGATAATCTATGCATGTACTTAATACTCTCAATAACATATAAATACATTTTCCAGTTAATGATTTATGCTGTTCTTTGACTTATTTTGACTTTCATTACTTTCACTGAATAAAATACATTTTTTTAATAAATTAATCTACCTCTTCGTTTTATCCTGTATTTATTTCAATTTGATAAGATAAAAGCTTGAAGGTAATTCTTTAATATATGAATAAGAAATGTAGCTGGCCATGGTGGCCCATGCTTATAATCCTAGGACTAAGAAGGCTGAGGCAGGAGAAGCACTGCAAGTTCAAGGCCAGCCTGGGCTACATGGCAAGATCCTGTCTCAAAAGATCAAAATCAGAAACTGCCGTGACCCAGTGTGGTTCCTGAGGTTCTTGGGGTTAAGGACCAGTGAGAGGATGAGAAAAATAGGGACAAAGCTGGGGTCAGATGGAACACTTATCCTCCTGATGGGAGGAAAGGAACTGCACAACCACTGTAACACCTTTATTTTTACACTGGGAAAGATGATGTCAATTTCAGCCCCTCTGCCTAGCAACCCATTGCTTGGATTGTCTAGAGGCTTGGTGTTTTTCTAGGCTGTAGCAACTTCTTCCTGTGGCTGACCCAGGAGCTCTTTATTTCCTGGTTTTGTCATGTCTGGGTCATGCCCTAGGTCAGTTTCCAGCTTCAATGGCTCCCAACAAGAAATAAAAACCCTGGACCCAGGGAGTTAGCTCAACAGCTTAAGTGCCTGCCTGACAAGTGCAAGGTTGTTAGTTCAATCCCCAGTACCATTAAAAAAGAACAGAAAACCAGAAATATATGTGTATTTTAATATATAAAAAGATGAAAGGTATCAAACGCTCTATCTATATAAATCATGGTGAAATATATAACTTGATTTTTCTGAATTTTATAAAATACATGTACAAAATATGTCTTATTACAACACTCAATGATCTCCATTTTTAAAAATGTTTGATCTATATTATATGCTTAATGTATTTTTATTCTTAACATGTTCTTTAAACATTGTTTAAAGAAAATCAATTTTTGAAAATATGCATTGCATTTAAAATGAGTTTGTCTTATAATTAACATGATGTAATGTAAATTATATAATCAAGGTGGGTAGATTTTATTCATAAAATAAGTATATTGTTATTTATTTTCACATTCAATAATTCCATTATTATTCATTTCAAAAACTTTTATTCAAAAAGTTGTATATATTCATATAAATGCAGTTCTATATTTTTCTTAAAGTAATCCATGTTTAATTATCATATTTTAGTAAAAATAAATTTTAAAAAGCAGCATGGTTTTTGTAATGGTGCAATGATGATTTAGAAATGAAAAGCCAATCAATCAAGAGGGAAGGAGTTTTATTGCCAAGCCTGGCGACGCAGTCTCTGTTGATGGATCTCGAGACTGCGCGCCTCACAACTAATGGAGTTTACTTTTATAGAGGAGCAACGCAGCCGATTGGTGGGTAGGCTGATAAGAACACGGGGAGTGAGCTGGTTGGTCTTTTAGGGAAAAGGAAACTTTTGTGAGAAACAGCTGAGGCTTATTAAACCGAAACTTATCTCGTGACAAGAACAAGGACTTAAATCTAAGATGATGGTGCAGGTGGTTAGTGGTTGATCAGATTATTACAGTTTTCATATTTCTTTTAACTCAAATATAATTCAATGTTTAAAAAAATTATTGATTTTTTGTAAAAAGATCAATGAATAATTTACATTTACTCAGTTACTTTTTTTTAGAGGCAGTAAACTATTCATTAACTATGGGATTATGATATATTAAAAAGCTATAGATTCATTTCAATTTATATAAAAAATTAAGAAGGTACTGCATTCACAGAACTTTTATAGAAATTTAGCTACAGTAATATTTACTTCTTTATGTCACCATATAATTCAGCTCTATGGTAAATGGTTTATTTTGCTTAATGACAGTTGAAAATAACTTGTTATTGTGCCACTAATACTAATATCCACTGGCAATCTAATACTGTAACAAGCCAATTATTTTATTCATTCAGTGCCTTTGAAAAAGCAATATTCTTATTAAATTGAAAACAAATGTATTAAATTCTTAAATGTACCTGGAGTTATTTGTCCTGAGTGTTGAAGATGAGTTGGTGAATTTAAAAAAAAAAAGATAAATTCCTCATTATTTTTAAGAATAGATTAGAAAGAGGGAAGACACACAGATGTGAACATTTCAAGTACACATAACCCAAGAATGAAGAAATAATTTTTCAATAATGAAAAAGCAACACTAACGTGGCAGAAGTAATCCAGTGGTAGTTGACCGGCACCTGTGTGGCCAAGGAAAATGGTCAGTTGTGATGGCCTCTGAGCTAACATATGAAGGATGAGATGAGTCAGCTCTGTAAAGGGCCAAAAGGAAAAACACTGCAGAGAGAAAATCAGTGCAGAGTTCTACACCAGGGATGAGCCTGGTGCATTTGAGGAGCAGAAAAAGAGCAGAATAACTGAAACATTTAGAGGGATGGCAGATGAATGAAAAGTGCAGGAGAATAACTCCTACATTCAGACCAACTTGTTAGTAAACATAAATTTAAAGACTGGCTTCCATAGATAATAATGCACAGAAATATTAATAAGCAAAACTCTTGACAAATAGAAGCAAGATTTCTCATAGTGAGTAAAGTGAAATGAATGGAGCCAGCCGATACTGGCAAAAAGTACAGGTCTCAGTGCACCAGGTTTCCAGCCTGCTTCCCTCTTTCACACTGGCCTGGCCAGTTCAAGGCCAGTACAGATGATGTGCTGCCTGGTACCATATAGGAATTCGGTAGTAAAATGATAACACTGAAGCTTCGACCTATTTTCTCTGGATATTAATGCCCAATTGGTAGAAGGAAAAGAGCAGGCAAGATAGTGGGAAATTTTTTAGCGATCCACGAATGGGTTCTCTCACTCCAATTTATCTTAATTTAGAATAAACTGATCATGTGGCCACGCCTACTACTTATAGGTGTAAGTGAAATGGAGACGATTATTTAGTAAACTCAGCTATGGAGCTGCCTTGCTCAGTTTTAGGTTCATCCTACTCTTGTGAATGTCAAGGTACTGTATTTTGTCTCCTCATTGTCTGGAGAGTTGGCCAGATTTATAGTTTTGACTTAATAAATTCAATGTAAACCATTACTTGCTGATATTTAGAGTTTTTCATATATTTTAAGCAGCATTCATTTAAAATATATTTTCTTTTATAATTACCTAAGTACAATACATTCCATGACAAAACCGGAATTACCATCCTGTCATATGGAAGGGTTATTTTTGTTCTGAAAATATATCAACATTCCTGTTTAAATCTCAGCAAGGACAGCTTCTCATCTACTTCCATATCCCTGGAGTTTTGATGCTACTCTGATTAAATTTGCTTGTACAAAAGAAATGTGTAGTTAATACAAAGCTAGGCCTGCCTTGTACTGCCCATGGGTCTAAACTGAACCAGGGGTCAATTCTTGACAAATTTTTTTATTATATTTATCCATCATCTGATTTCTAATTCATTTGCAGCTTCCATTAACATTTTACAAAGCCAGTGTCACAGGCGCTCATCTGATAACGCACTATTTAGTACTGTTCCTTAATCTTCATGAATGCACTAGATGAGAGAAATCATTTCTATGTCCAGGGGTTTGCATAGTATTCAATGAGCCACTCCTCTGGCTATTTTCTGTCTAGTCCTAAAAGCCAGACTACACAGGAGCTTCTTGGGCTTTAGTTCCGTATAATGTGCTTAGTTTTTGTCTAAAGCAGTTATACTATGTAGCCATTTGAAATTTGCAATTGTATTAACTGCAGGAAAAACTATCACACTGGGGTCCCCGACAGAGCCCAGGTGCTGATTCTTTTAGGTACAAGTATGCCAGGCACCAATAATGCTCTGTATCTTCATGATGAGAATCATTTCAAAAGGTGTCATGTGTCTGTTTGCTTTTGTCTCCTTGAAAGCTGAACAAATTATTAGAAGCTCATCTACAATCTGTGAATTTGTGGTCTTCATTTCTTTCTGAATCTCTTCTTTATATAGTTAAAGTCTAATATACTGATTGCTATTTTATTTATTTTCTTACACTTTTTTTAACCTTTTTTAATGAGATGAGATTAATGAGAAAAAATAGTGCTGTGCACAAATAAAAATGAGGAATCAGCTAACAATTCACTGAAGCAGTTTTGAAGGGCATTTTCAGCATTACTGGCCAGAGTTCCCACCACTGCACAAGTCTATTCTTGGGAGCTATGATCTGAATTCATGCTCCTCCACATTTTTTGTGTTGAAGTCTCAATTTCTAATGTGATTGTGCTAGAAAGATGGTACTGGAAAGGTCAAGATGGGGTAGCCCTGGTGATTGATGCCCTTACAAAAAGCTGAGAAAAGACTTCTTCCCTTCTGATCTATAAAGATGCAGTTTGGACAAAAAAGTATTTTTGAGTAAGAATATTGGTGCTACTGAATCTGCCTGTGACATTTCATTCTAAAGAATTGTCACAAATAACTTTTTGCTGTTTATAAACCATACAGTTTTTTTTTTATTAGCCTGAATTTGACAGGGACAGTGGGCAATGAGAACCACTTGCATGACCACTTTAGAACCTCCTTTGTTTCTATTTAAAATTATTTGAGAACTTACATAGTACGTGAAAAGTTCATCTTCATGTTGCAACTTCCTGGACAGAGTAAAAATGGTACTTCCCCTTGTCATAATATTGTTTTTTGTCTGGAATATCCTACCTTGAGTAAGTGTATACACATGTGATCATGAGCATTGCACTTGGGTTTATTCATAAATTCTCCCACAAGGATTTTTAAGCTGCAAGGAAAAATTGGGTAAGATAGACAGGGTTTTGAATTGTAGAGCCCAAATGGGAATCAAAATGGCTTTTTAGCACATTTGTCGCAGCAGTAATGCTACACATACTGTTCAGACTTTGTTTTAGGCGATGACTCCTAACAGCTCATGAATCCAATGAGTTTCTGAAAAATCTCTAGAACCATAGAGCACGGAAAAGCTCTAATACAGGTTAGTGGGGAGTTGGCTTTGTTTCTGTATCAATGAGCTTGAAAAGGGAACCAGACTCTGAAACAACAGCTGTATAGCAGTGTACATTTTACAAATTCATTTTACATGAAGTGTCTCATTTTATTTGCAAGGAGAATAAAAGAAAATCAAAACAAAAATGAACAATGAAACATTAGAAAGTAGAGGAAGAAGAGTTGGATTTGTCTTCTGACAACATTTGTGAAATTCGAAGGTCAAAGAGATTAAATGACTGATCTAGTTTTCAGGGTGTTATGGATTCAAAACTGGTGGTCAACTTAATGCCAGCTGGATTACATGAGCATGGTGCTGATGTTTCACCTGAGGAAAGTCGCCAGCATAAATAGAGACATGGCGAAGGAGAAGCTATCACGTTAGTGTGTTAAGGTGTTAATGCATTAAGGTGTTGTGGGTTCTCCTACATGTTGCTGTTTGAGCCGTTGGTTCTCCTGGAGAAGCTCTGGTCCTCACATGGAGCACTGCTTCCTCACTCCAGAGGGGAAGATGGGTGCCGCTTGGTCTCCAGGATGAACTCGTCACGCTGGCTTCCTGGCATGTACTTGACTGTGCTTGTTGTTGGAGGAGCTCGGGGCCTCTGTGTTGCTGAGGATGGCTGTGGTCCTTTTCAGGACAGCCCTGATCTGTGTTTTGAGTGTGACTTCTTGGCTCCAGCATAGAACCCTCAACCTACCAGCACAGATCCTTCACCCCGCTGGCATAGACTTTCTGGCTTCCGCTACTGACCTTTGGCCCTCCCAGCACAGATCAGTAAAAGAGACTGGCATGAGTCCTTCTTGTGGGCTGCACAGCTCCAGTTGGACTTGTGGGAGGCTTTGTCGTGAGCTTTGGGTCTTATCTGGACTCATGTGGGACATTGCTGTGGGATTCAGGCCCTTGGCTAAATATTCTACATCTTTAATGTTGTGGATAGATTCCCTGCATTTTCTTATGTTAACCCTGGGTGACCATCATAAAAATAATATTATAAACTCCATGTCTTGATTCTAATTTTTCTCTGTACAACCCATGGCTACAATACAGGGTTATTCTAGTTATTAGACTAGAATCTTCAGATAGATCGCCTCATCCAATACCTGTGCATAGTTTCATAATTCAGGCATTAATTAAATTTCAGTCCTCCATATTTGAACAC
Source organism: Hydrochoerus hydrochaeris (assembly GCA_004027455.1). NCBI lineage: Eukaryota > Metazoa > Chordata > Mammalia > Rodentia > Hydrochaeridae > Hydrochoerus > Hydrochoerus hydrochaeris. Next base: position 30,719 of record PVLA01005573.1, read on the forward strand.
AGAGAAGACTAAGTGTAAGGAGAGTTAATCTGATAATTTTAGTAAATGATTATGTCACAGTGTTGCTACAATGTTACTTTTCAACCAGGTTAAAAATTGAACTCTCATCGCAGTCTCTATATTATATAAATGTCACTGCAGGTAATAGTATAATAAAAAATAACTTTGATGCTATTTATTTCATATTATCTCTTTTCCTAATTCCACATTCTTAGTCTTTTTATTTAATTTTTTTCTGTTTATACCTCTAGAGAGGAAAACACATGTTTTCATCTTAATAAGATGAACATAATGAATATGTCAGAAGACAAACTATTTTTGTCTAATATGCAAATGTAGTATGTACTCTGTTACAAATTGCTTTATTCTGTTTTCATTATATAAAATAGACAAAAGAAAATTAATGCCCTTGAGAAAAAAAAAACACCTTGAGAATATTAGTCTTTGGATATATAAATTAACTACAAGAGATATGTTATAGGAAATAATGAAAAATATTAATTTCTACATTTTAAAAATAACTATTGCACGTGAGGAGTTCTGCATGTAAGGGTGGATTCACTATAAGGCAGTTTGAGAGTGATTCGGCGATAAGTCTACTTTCAAATATTCTCTGGCATAATCATGTCTGCCGCAGTCTGGCCTCACGTAGTACCCTGCACATTTCTCGCTGGCGTGAAGCATGTCAAATGCAATGTGCAGCAGAGCAGAGCTGGCTTGTGGAAACTTCTCTCCTTTTGCTCTGGTTCACTGCTTCCTGTCTTGACCCAGGAAATATATACCAGCATTTTGCCATCACATTTAAACTATCAAAAAAGACTTTCCAAATGTCTAATCAACTTCACGTAGTAAAAGAAGCTATAGTTATTTTGCTTTACAGGTCAGAACTAATTCACATTTATTAAGAAACAAAGAAACAGCAACTTAAAACCAAATGCTTAGTCCAAAGCAAGTATTTATTTGATCTGTTTAAAAGAATTAAAACTCAGGTTTAAAACAATATAATATATTGGTACTCCTTACCAAAATGTTTTAAACAAGAATAAAGTCCTAGAATTGAATGTGAATAAGATTCAGTTATAATTTGCATTCAGTACATTACACTGGACTCATATTTATAATGTCTGTATCAAATAAGGAACAATGAATTTTCCACTCTTATGAGATGATCCCTGTGGAGGAAATACAATTAATAAAAAAATTTACTCCCAATCCGAAAATATATTCAGAAATACAGAAGTGAAGGGAAACAATTTCTCTTATTGAATAGGCATAAACCAGAATGCGATGCACTGCACAGGCAATCTGCTGAGACTGCAAAGATGGAAAAGAAATCTCATCTTTTTGTATAGCTGAGCAGACACAACTCATTACATGAGTGTTCTTGAGATAAGCAATAACTAGTGTTTGAGTAAGTGGACTGACATCATCATTTGTCACACAAGACTCATCCGACATTCACCTGATAATTGAGGTGACCATCTGTGATTTCTAATTGCCTTAATCCAGCAGAATAAATAACCTTTTCACATCCTTATGACAGTAGGTCCTTTTGCAACTTGGAATGCAGAATCTACAGAAGTTAAAACTCTTGCCCTCCAGAAGTATCAGCTGAGGACTCTCTTCTCTTATATTTGCTTTTCAAAGACAAGGATTCTTTTTACGAGCAAGACATTGCAGGTTTTAAGATGCCCAGAAGCTTACATAATCTTAGGGAAATATTTCCATATATTTCCCAAAGATAGAAAATGAACTTAGAATTATAAATTTTTCCAAAGAAGTGCTATAGAGAAAGAAATGGACAAGTCTTTTCTTTTACCTATAATAGAGATAAATCCACTTCCTATTTTTTAAATTTAGGTGTATGTTTATATTCCATCTAGGTTAAGTACCTACAAATAGACTAAATTTACAACACATTTGCTAAATAATGGCATTTTACACCAAGTTCATTTTTAGGCAAGTGAATTTTGCATAGGCAAATTTTGGTTCTTGGAATTGTATATTTTTAAATTTTTACTAATAATTATTTGTATTAGTAGTAAATGCTAGTAACCAGAGTAATATCTATTATGATTGAAGCATTGTGTCAACTTGAGAATCCTAGAAGCTTAACTAAAAGACTCAGTGGCTCTACATCTTGTGGTGTAGAGAATAAGCTGATGGCCCTCTAGGATGTTGTCGATTGTGTCTATTTGAGAAAGTCAGAAATTTAACTAAGCCATTGAGCAGGGGCCCAGGGTCCTTACTTTGTAACACTCTCAGCCTGCACAAGAGAAAAAGGCTGGAAAATGGTGTGAATGCTATGCTCATCCAAGAGGCGTAGCCTGCTTACAATATAAGGGAGGAAAGGAGGCTTGTCCCACCTCTCTTAGCTCTTGTTGTTTTGCCGTCTTCTGTCACGTGAAATCTTGCCTTTGTGCCATACCAATCTATCCTGTAGCCAAGTGATTATGGACTGAAACCTCCACAAACTGTGAGCTAAATAAACCTTTTATTTCTTGATGTTGGGTGTCAGGGTTTTTGTCCCAGTAAGGAGAGAAAAATAACAAACATGAAATCAGAGTTTGATGACCTGCTGGATAGATGAGGCACCATACACAGTATCAGTGGATATGGTTTACAGTTGCAAATGAAAGAGGGATACTCAGTCTGCTTATTGTTATGTAATATGTTTTCCTTGGAGATTTTCTTAGAGGTGCATTACAGACTATTGGATGTAGAGGATCTAATTTCCTTATTATCTCCCTTGCCACCTTGCAATTTGGTTACATATGCATATATGCATAAGTATTCAGCAATCAGTAATGAAATTCAGCTCTTCATTCATTTCCCAGAAGTTTGAAATATGAAGCTCTAACATGAATATATTCAGATTATATTAAAAGTATTTGTTGGTTTAAGTTTGCACATACTTCTCTTACATCTAAAATATTAGTGATGTATTTTCACTACTTTCAATGAATTGACACACCAAAATATTTAAAGTGTAATGACACCTAAAGGAAATACTGTCATTCAGGACTTCAGCCTAAATATTCTTAAGTCACACTTAAGATACATTGATGTCTTCATTTATATATTTCTCTATAAAACTAACATACATGTGTGTACAGTACACATAAGATGATGTAACTACACATTTCATTGGCTGGTTATAAAAATCTTTTTGATACCCTAAACTAATTAAATATAAAATTTTAAAACTTTACAAAAGAAAGAAAGCATCTGAGACCACTTCTCCAGTTTGCTGTTATGTCCTACAAGCTGTATCAGTTCCTAATGTTAATGACATTTTCTGATTTCATATTATACATAACACTTTAGTGAAAAAAATCAGAAAATTCATAGTCTATTGACTTAAAATCCTAGATCCAATAATCATTAGCTGTATGACTTTGAGCAAGTTGCATAAAATTTTTATATCTCAGCTTTCTCTTCACTAAAATGAATATCACATTCATAGTATGTTCAGAGACACCGTAGTCGAGAGAATGCAATGTGTTAACATAAGCGAAAACCTAGGTGAAGTAAGCAGAGTAGGGAGCATTGGATTAGTGCTGCAGTTTCTGTTTTGCATTGCTTTGCAAATAACATGCAAAACAATTGTTTTAAATCCAAATCTTTCTACCTAAAGTTTTTCATATAACTCATTAAAAATTAAAATGACATAAATTGGTACAAGCAGTGGTTGCCTCATTTTCTTTAAATTTAAATGCCTCTGAGAGGGAGTGCTCACTGTCTCAGGCAATTTGGAACAAATTTTTATCTCTCATCAGGACTAAACTATCGAGTCAATTGCACATGTCTTGACAGCATACCAACAAAAGGCAACAAAGGACTGGAATAGCCTCCCCAAATATCCTTTCATGTACTCTTGATTTAAAACGTTTTTGTCAAGAGAACACTTTATTTATGAATTCTTATGTGCACCCCTATACGTTTGAACTAGAAAAAGCCTAAGCACACCCTACCTGCCTCATATCACAGCAGTAGTTGCCTTTTATGAACTAAAGGACCTATGGCTCCAGCAAAATGTAATGTAAAACTGTTGATTTTAGTCATCATGGAATATTATTGAGTAATTAAATGTATTTTCCTGTCTAACCAAATTTTTACACTGATTTTATCAACATCTGTCCTTTGCCTAGTCACATAAAATATTATTAGCCATTGAAAATAAATGTCAAAAATAAATATAACATGCACACACACAGATTCACACACAAACTCACAAACACACATACTCAGATACACTCAATACCTTCTATGAGTGCTTTGGTTGAAGTGAAAATATGTTTGTTGTTTGCAGCTATCAAAATTACTATCATTTTCATAATTATTTTAAGATTGCCATTGTGTTGTAAAATAATATTATTTAGAATTAAAAAATCATGGAGGTCAAATATTCAGAGTTGTCTTGGGGATATGATAGCCTTAGGTCACTTATTAGAGCAAATCCACTCTAGGTATTGTGGCTCAGCTTAAGCTTCAAACAACTACAATTAAATAGCATGTGTTTTCTGGTAGGTGATGGCTGTGGATTTCTCTATTTCTGTCTCTGTAGTTCAAGTTTTCTGTATTTACTCCAGCTCTGGACTATCCCTGAAATATTCAGCCTCACAGTGGTCTTTGGGTAATATCTGACTCATGGGTCTATTATGAAGATAAGTGGAGTCTCTTTCTAAATATAATGACAAATATTAAAATTAAACTGCAAGTGAAATTTATAAAAATAACATGTTTGAAGATATACTACTAAGAGCAAATATAATTTTAAATGATTTTCTTCTTACAAACCTCAACCAATACAACACTGACATTAACAATTTGATAGCAGCAGCAGCCAGATAAAATATACATGCAATAGCCAAAGATGTCACATTTATTATACATTCAAGTGACATTACCCTTTTGGCAGTATGTAGCATTTCAAATAGAGCTTCAGGGTCTGAAAATAATGGATGGCCACTAGACAGATTAAGCATATATACAGGATGGCAGTCAATGACTAAATCACACATATCAGTGGTTTCCAATCACTTGAGTAATTTTACATCACATCGTTTACATAGAAGGTGTAATTTTCTAATGTAAAATACAGAGGCATATAGAAAGTCATTTGTATGTCTCATTTTTATACAAATAAAAAATTCTTTAATATCAATGTTAATTTGAACATCCTCACATCAGGAAATGATGTAGCACATCATAATCCAAGCACAAAGGCATGTCACACCAGAAAAAAAATTGGCTATGGTTTTATGTTTGACTTTCAAGTCAAGTTCACCTTCTTTTTTAAGCTGTCACTCAGGTCTCAGTGGACAGATTTTATAAGCAATGATCAATCTCCCTTTCCAATCTTGAATCTGGAATGAATGAATAGCATCTTCAAAGATAGGAAGATTTCAATAGATTTAAAGCTGTCTCCAGAAGCAAGAAAAAAATATATATAATTTTACATGATTTTTCTCTATTGGCTTTTATGGAACACTGTGTGTGTGTGTGTGTGTGTGTGTGTGTGTGTGTGTGTGTGTGTAATGCATATAGTTATAGATGGATATGGAGATGGGGAAAGATTTAATAGGAGAAAGTGCAGTAAGGTACAATGATCCATCCACTGGCCCACATCTTGGCCCACTGAGTCAATTAGTGTCTGAAAAAATTGAAAACGATACTATTTCTATACTCATGAAATTCCATAAAACTATCACTTAAGCACAAGAGTGACAGAAATAAAATATAGCTTAATAAAACTTAACAATCACTGATTATTCAATTTGCCAATCATCTAAATACACTTTGAGTGATCTTTCTAGAATAGTAGTATTTTCTTTGTTCTTTTAATTCCTGCAATCTTTTAAAATGTATTGATGTGAAAATAATTTTTGTTTTTACTTATTAGCTATTGGGGCTTGGAGGAGTAATTGGAATGTTCAAGGCATAAAAATCTTACAGTGCCCTGAAGTTTGGTCAGTGATCATGCAGAGTACCTAATCAGTAAGAAAAAAAACAAGAAAGGAAGAAAAATAAAGAGGAGGCTGAGCTTTAAGTCTTGGTCAGAGTCACACATACCAAACAAAAGATGTGTTCTCCCTGACAAAGTGTTCTGAAAGAGTTCTCTTGACTTGGGATTTTCAGAAGTGAATTAAAGAGAAAGAAAATTAAATTATGAATTTATAAAATCTTTCAGAACACTGCTAATCATACTACAGGTTCACACAATATGTGTTAATACAAGAAATATCTTGGTTTCCAAGTGAGAAAATGAGCAGTAGTTAGAATACTGGGACACTGTTTTTTTTCATTTCTCTCTGTCTGTGTCTATAATTAATTTGTTTGGGCCTCATTTCTTTCACATGTATATTTTAAAACCTTAAAAATCAAGAAATATTTACTATGGAATTGAAAGAGTTTTGAGAATTAGTTGTACAACCAGAGCCATTATAAAATATAATGTATTCTAGCCAGAATTAAATTTATATAAATAAAAATAGACTTGTTAAATATAAAAAATGAGTTATTCAAAATAATATAAAATAAGTAACTATACTTTTTTGCCATACAGAATTAATTTTTAGTGTTTAAATATCCATAGTTTCAAATATAGACTTGGATATATATATATATATATATATATAATATATACACATAATTTTTTTTTTACTGTAAATTGAACTCTTGACCTCATGCTTGCCAGGCAGGCACTTTGCTTTAAAGCTACATTTCCAGCTCTATATAAAAAATATTTTAATGGCAGAGAGACTCTCTTCCTTATCAAATATTAAAAGAAATGTTTAGCTTAAGGCAATGATAGAGCCAGAAGCAAACATAGTATTTGAAAAAAATATTAATTCTGATTCCAATCACCTGTTAAAAATTCTTAATGTTGAAATCTGTCAATTAAACCCTATGTTCTAACATGTGTAGTCAATAATTTTCAAAATTAAGGTTGAAATAGTCAACTCATTTTTGGAAATGGTTTAGTGATCATACTGAGGTAAATTAAATTACATTGATTGAATGAGTTTGGCAGATTACTATGTCCTGTAAGGCACAAATGTAGAGTATGCTCAAGTAGACCAGATATGCATAAATTAAGATTAAAAAGAATTATATGGGAATATGTGTGACACAATGTTGAATTCAGTCAATAAGCAAGATAGTATGGAATACATAATGTATTAGTTGAGAAAATAACAGGATTATCAAAATGAACCTATATATGAAAAAGAACAGGATAATTGTGCCATCTTAATATATTTTCAGATAATGACTATTTAGCATTTTTTCATAGTGAACATCTGTAAAAATAGAGTTAGGTTATTTTTGGTACACATACTAGTATACAAGTTTCCGATTAGCATGTTAGCAAAACTCACATGTTTCTTTCATAATTACAGAGGTCACAGATTAGAGGACTGTTTTGGTCAGCTTTCTCACTGTTGGGGAAAAATATCTGATACCCACAATTTAATGGAAGAAAGGTGTAATTTGTCTTACTGTTTCAGAGATTTCATCAATGTTTGTGTGCTTCCTAGGCAGAAATATAAGAAAGTAAAAATTTTTAGTAGGCAGTTATAATAAATAGTGACATATAAGCTAGATATTACTAGGAAAATACATCTAAGGTAGTATTGGGAAAGACAGTTTAAAAGTGATACATTTAAATGACTTCTTCATGTAGGACAGTGCTACAAAAATACAAATGCCAGACAACCGAGTCATATTATACTTTCAGTACAATGGTAATGGACGGAAACGCTAACCTTGGCTGCTGCTAAAGAACAATATCCTCTAAAGTTACCATTACAAAACAAGAGAAACTGCTGTGAAACTACAGAGAAAGGAAAACATATCTTACATGTATCAGTGATATGGAAAGAATTTTTTTCTGATTTTCAAAGGCTAAAAACAAAGTTACATAAAGCCATAGGGTAAGTAGAGTCATCTGACAAATCCTCCTGACTTTGTCCTTCATTTTTTACTACTCTGAAGCAAGGTATGCAGTTTATGATCTGAGTTGACAGAAAATCTGGAGATTCAACAAATGAAGCTGACAACTCCAGTGACACTTCTGTGAGCATGAGTGTGAACTAAAGTCTATTCGAACCCACAGAGGAAGACTGCAAAAATAAGCTTTTTCAAACTTTATAATGCATACACAGATGAAACAGCCTCCTTATCATTTCAGATTCTATTAAGAAACTTGATTGGTAAGCATTGCAGGAGAAAAGCAGAGATAATATTTTTCAGACACAATTCTAAAAGTGATACTGATGAATAACACACCTATCTTAAACAAAGACTCATATATTTAAATTATAGAATCTCAAAAATATCAAAACTGACAAATAAAATAAAAAAAATAAATAAAATAATCCAAATGTAAATACATCTAAGTGAACAGTAAAACACCAAAAATAAAAAGATCTTAGTAGCACCTGTAAGGAAAATATTATTCCATAGGAAGAAATTTAGATAAAGATCTGAATTCTCCCCAGCCATACAGAAGCCTAAAAAGTGCAACAACAAAAATTTTCAATAAATTTGAGCCTAAAGGAATCTCAAGAATGAAAAATTCTATGGGCATCTGTCAGATAGAAGATCCCAAAGGGAATGTCTAGCACACAATAAAAATTTAAGCAAAAACTCAAATTAGTAGGCAAAAGAACTATAAAATCAGTAAAAAAAAAAAAAAAAAACCCAAAACAGTAATTTTATGTTTCATGAGATTAAAAAGCTTTATATTGATATAAAATATGAAGGAAATAATAGCATTGTTTATTTGAATTTTTGTTAACCCTTGATTTTCTTTCTCAGAAAAATATCAATTAAGTAATTAATTACTTAATTAATTTGGACTTTACATTATGCATTTTGGCAATAACCATGACAAACCAAACATAAGTAATAGGCTTAAATTCTAAGTTACAAGTGCAAATACAAAGCAAAGTAATACTAAGAAAAACAAAATGAATTTATTAAAGTGATAAAAATAGAAACTGAAGGAGTAAATAAGGACAAAAATGTAAAATAGATACTGTGAAATGGGAAGAAATTTTTGAAAAGGAAAGAAGTATTAGGGAAGAGGAAAGGGGAAAGGAAGGAAATGAAAAGGAAAAAAGATAATAAAAAAGGAATAAAATAAAAAAGAGCTTTATAAATAGGAAAGAGTAGAGGCTGAAGGGAGGAGAGGGAATTGGGGGAAAAAAGGCTATGAAATATATCATGTTCAGGTACAAATTTCCTATGATGAATATGACTGTTATGTATATTCAAAATGTACCATCAGCAATGTAAAAACAATAAAGAAAAATTTAGGAAAATTAAAAATTCACAGAATAAGCTCTAATTTAATTTACATGCATAATCAAATAGGAACTACTTGAATAAAGAATATAACAATAAGGGGGAGAAGACAAGATGGCCAATCAGTGATCAACAAAATACAAAGCCTCCAGGGAGAAGCAACTCATACACCAGAATAAAACACCCTGGAGAGACCCAGACAGAGAGAGCGGGATCCTCTTGACACAGGAAGAAATTAAAACATAAAAAACATCGTCAAATACTTCAGGACTACAACTGAAACAGCTGAAAATTATGGGCTACAGCGTTTTCAAGGTGACTTGCCAAGTGTGCACCAGCTTGAATCCACGCCAGCAGGCAGAGCCGCCCAAACTCTTCCCCGCCGCCACTCACAGGAAGCACAGCAGTGCTGAAGCCCAACAGAGAGCAGAGCCGGCAAAGGGACCTTCATTGGTCCATGGTTGGTTCTGGGAGTGAGAACCCCCCGCCGCAAAATGGGAAGGGAGCGACCAAGTGTGTGATGTGTTGGAATCGGGCAGGAGGAGCCTGAACTGGAGTGACAGTGACTTCAGTTGGTTGCTCCCTCCCCAGAGCAGAGCAGATTTGTGGGATTTGCTTGGACTGGGTCATGCCCCTGGCTGGGACCCAATGAGATGTCCCAAATCGATTCCCTGTGCCTAGCAAGCACTAACCGGGTGAAGGCCCCTGAAGTTTGGCTGGCCAGGTGGGGAGGCGCAGGCAGGAGAGGGCAGAGGTCCCTCGCCAGCGTGCTTTGGAGGAACCATGGCCAACAGGGAAGGGGGCTGGGACCTACACTGTAATAACCTGTGTGGAGGAAGCCGGGACCATGACAGGAGAGAGAGGCAGGAAGAGGCCTGTGGGAGACCTAAACCTGGACTCGATTCTGAGATAATAAACCATCCTCACATTTTTGAGTTAAACACTAGGGTTAAGCTTCTGTTTAGAGATAAATTCCTCTTTCTCAGCCTTCCCTGGCCGTCTCCCGACACGGCGCGGTATGGGACCTCTCACTGTTGCTTGGTAACCTGCTAATGTCAAGGGCTCTGGCTTCCTGCGCTTCCCTAACAAAGGTCTCCTGCGCTTCCCGAAACATATATTCACTGCGCCTCCCCTTAATAAACGAGACTTGATCAGAGCATTGTCTTGTCTCCATTTCTCCTGTTTCTTATTCCCTTTTCATCCCCACTCCCCCTCTAGGGCCTTCGTTGACTTATCCACAGGTTGGGACAGAGGCCCCCAGCCCAGAACCCTGAGAACAATGAATCAGGAGAAGGAAAAACAAGGGAGACTGAGGGCAGCAAACACACAACATCTGACATGGCTTCAATGGACATTAAGAGATATCTTTGGGACATTGTAGACAAGCTCAAAACTGAAATATTAACTAAGGAAAAGCAGGATATGAGTAGAGTAATAAAAGAAACGCTCTCAGGAAGCATCTCTCAGGATGATACGATGGAAGAAGGGAGGAACACAAAAAAAGGAGAGAAACATTTGATAAAGAATATAAAGAAAATATAGAATACATGAAGCAGATTCAAAGAGACTATCATGAAATTAAAAACTCCATTGAAAGCTGGCAAAACTCCTTAAAAGAAACTAAGCATAGACTATCAAAACTTGAAGACAAGTTGGCAGTGTGTGATGATGGAAGGAAAGATCTCTTAAAAATAACAAGGAAACAGGCAGTAACGATACAAAAGCTAGAAGATAACAAGAGAATCTACAATTTAAGAATAAGAAATGTGAATGAAGCAGGAATACATACAGGCAAATTATAAAGTCTGTTTACATAAATAATTAAGGAAAACTTCCCAAGCATGGGAAAAGAAAATGACATTTGGTTGTGTGAGGCATACAGAACCACAGCCACCTACAACCAAAACAGATCTATACCCAGACATATAATAAAGATTCTAGAAATTCAATATAAAAAAAGAATGTTAAAAGCCGTCAGAGAAAAGAAACAGATTACCTATAAAAGTAAGCCTATCAGAATCACAGCTGACTTCTCAACACAGATCATCAGATCAAGAAGAGCTTAGAGCAAAGTATTCCAAGCCCTGAAAGAAAATAATCTCCAGCCCAGATTGATGTACCCTGCAAAGCTGTCACTAGAAGTTGATGGAGAAACAAGATGCTTCCATGACAAAGAGGAACTGGGTGAGTTTGTGACCACCAATCCAACCCTACAGAGAATACTGAAGGGCATTCTAGAGAGAGAGAAAAAAAATACCAGGATTTTAGGAACAGTGGCAGAAAGGCCTCAATGAGTGGGGCAGGAAGTAGAATGAAGGAGAAAAGTAGACAAAGAAAGGTAGGAAAATAGCATAGCAGAAATGAGGCAGAGAGGGATAACTAGAAACTTTAATGTAGATGGCTTTGATACGCTATATTGTTAATTGTGCACCAGGATTTAAAACCCACCTTACTCACACTACTCTGCTTAGATGTATTATATTCTGTTCCAGTCATTCTACCTGTACTACATTTCAGGGCACAGACAGTAATACCAAAAATAACAGGATATAGTATGTTAATCATCCTTAATTTCCTATTAACTTAATCTAAAGCTCTGTAAAAACCTACACTGTTTTACCATGATTGATCGTAATCAAATTTGGTTTGTTGGATCACTGTTTTATATTGATAGATTTTATTCAAAGCTGTTATGATTGATAGTATCAAGTCTGAGAGTATAGGCAACTGCACTTAAGATGACAAGATCCACTAGAATATTGACTATGGTTTGATTATTACCTGCCTTTGAAGTATTATACTGTCTACAATGTTTTATTTTTACTACTATTGTTATTTACTGCTATACTCAATTATACTGCTATATTCAATTATGCCTGATGATACAGACATTCTATTGAAGATAATAAGAAACAACACAGTAATGATTGTAGATCACCTTGTACTATGGTTTTATATGACTTTTTGGTTTCATGTTTCTATAGGAATTTGTTTTGCTTTGTCTTGCTAAGTTTTGTTTTTCCCTCTAATACAGAAAGGGTAGAAATATATGCAGAGATTCATGCATGCATAGCTGTTTACACTCTCACTGTTTGACTATCTACTTTGTATGCTTTAATTTTTTAACTTGAGCAACTATTTCTAAGAGGACAATATGTAATTTATGAACTAGTGATTTCTTATTGTTTATCTTTTTTTAATTCTATATTACCTCTACCTTTTACATGCTTTTGTTTCTCTTTAAATTAAAAAAAGAGTCTTCAGATCCTCAGACATGATATTTATTTAGGTATTATTTACTTTATCTCAGTAAGATTTTTAAAGCTTTAAGTTTATAGAAATACATGTAGAGACTCATGCATGTGTAGCTCTTTACATTCTCACTGTTTGAATATCTAATTTGTATGCTTTAATTTTGTAACTTGAACAAGTATTTCTAAGAGGACAATATATAATTTATCAACTAGTGATTTCTTACTGTTTATCTTTTTTTATAAATTCTGTGTTATCTCTACCCTTTACATGTTTTTTTTTCTATTTAAATAAAAAAAAGTATATAACACTAACTATAAAGGCCCATGTTAGAGAAGAGTTCACCAGAAACTGGGATGGTATTTACTTTCTGAACTGAGGAAAGGAAGTAGGATTGGAAAGAAACACAAAGATCTCTAATACTGCAAAATGGGCAGTTTTCTTAATTATGTTTCATAGTAGATAAAAAGTCTCAGAACATACCTGAGAGAAAGCAATATTCATTTTATTGTGTTTTCTTAAAAGTAACATTTATAATATTTTATGTGTGAGTTCAAAACATTGATAAATTATTTTAAAGGAATGAAATAATTGAAAAAGATACATTTAGCTATTAGAAAAAAAATTGGTAAAGTTGAAAATTTATTGTGAGATTTGTTCTTATCCTTACATTCTTCAAATGCAAATTATTTCAGTTCCATGAGCACCAGTGCAGATAAAATAAAGGAATTGTAAACTGCAGAATATACATTTTTAAAACAAATTGTAGAAAATGTTCATAAAATATTTGACTCACCTATCACTTTTATTGTGATAAATGTGACTTTATTTGCATAAAAAAGCAAAAATAAAACATATAAATGCATTCTATTACTGAAATTTAGTATTAATTTTGATGTATTTTCCTAAAGCACAGAGTAAAGCTGAAAACCAGATAGATAAATCACATAGCTTATTAGAAATAGCTCAACTATCTAATGAATCATTTATTAATATAATTTCTTAAAACTGTTCACAATGTTTAATTACCTTACATAAGCTCTTATATAGCCCTTTATTTAAATGTCTGAAAATAAATTATTAAAATAAATGGATTTTTACCCAAAATTTCCTTCATTATAAATGTTCTCGTAATTAACTGATATCTACCATTATTTTAAATTAGTAAAGAATATGGTATAATGTAATTTTAAGATTTTTTCATGCCTTAAAGTTAGACACTTTTTTCCATATTTCTCTCTTAATGCACCTCTTGGTGTTTTTACATTTACATGTGCACATATGTGTCAGATATGTGTGTTTGTAAAACAATAAGCAGTCTTTGCATGCAATCCCTAGTCTTTCAAGTGTGGACCAATGGTTATGCTTCTTAACCACAATGCAATTTTTAATATAAAATTCTACTTTCCAAACTGCTATAATACTTAACTTGTATGATGACTGATGTATTTCTAATTTGAGGAATCCAGGCTTTATGAAGTGATGTGTGTGATGTGCCTGCCATATTTTTATGTTGAATATGTCTGTTTGTGAAATTAATAATCGATTTCTTACTTAAAGGACAATTACTTTGTCATTCAATGTTTTCACTTATTTGGGCTGAATTCATTTAGGGAAGTGGAGGTTGTTACTTTCATTTTTTGTTTTCCATAATATTGCTCAGTTGACTTATTCCCAGAGGCTTTAGCCCTTATTATCTCTCTTACTGTAACCACACATTGAATAGTGTTTCCCTGGGTGCTCTATACTGTACCCTAGCTATTGTCCCCTTTGGTATTCATGTGATTGTATTAATTTTAAAAATAACCACTAGTAGGTTACTGAATTTAAATGTAAATTTTAATCATCAACTTGTTTATGAGATACTAGCTACTATAGGAATGTCTACTCACTGAAAAAATTTACTACAGATGCATAAAAGATACTCAGATATCTGTTGTAGGTTAAATATATCACTCTTTACAATGAATGTTAAAAATTATGTTTTATTTCACCAAATATATTTTATTTATGTACTGCTAATATATAATTTTTAGTCAAAGTACTATACCTACAAAATATAAATACTTTATGTTTCTAACCATCTCACATATAAGATTGATAGAATTATAAATTAAATCATTCAGAAATAAGCTGATAGAGATTGGACTCTGAATGCCATAAGGTTAAGTGAAGAAGGATATACATATATATCAAAAATATTATTAAATATTAAAGCTGAATTATATATGAAAGCTTTAAACTCTTATCAAGTTTTAGCCCTAAATATATGGATATTTCAACAGTCAGAGAAAACATATGAAATGATATCTTTTTGTAAATGTTAAAAGAGAACACAAAATTACCAATTTACCTACAAAAATTATGAGATTCATTAGTGATTCTTAGAATCATAGTTGAACATAAGTTCACTCACTTGGAAGTTATAATTAGGGGTTGCTTTAATTGCATATGTTCTCTGGTGTTGTGTGGTAGTGAAAATTGAGACTGAAAAATTGCTGCATTACTCCTTTTTCTATTTTTTGGCATCTCTTTCTTAGGTTTCAACTGCTATTTCACACTATTTTTTTCACTTTACCTTATGAGGTGCTTGTTTCAATGATGATGTTAAAATATATGTTCAAATAGTAGTATTATTCCAAGTAATAATGTTTTGATTGATTTTTTCATTATGAATGATTTAAAATATTTTACAATAAAACAATATTCTTCAGCATATTTAAGCCAATATTCTAAAAATGATTTAATGCCTTAAAATAATGAGTGAAATAGTACACATGATTTTATGCATTGGTTGTTTAAATGCAACAATTTTTTTTACTTAAAGATTCTAGAACTGTTTTTGTAAAAAGAAATTCATGGTGCTACATTTAATACACACCATAATTTATTTATTTTTATTTATTTTATTTATTTTTTTCTGTAAACTAATTTAAACATTTCATTTTCTGCTATAATGCTAAAAATTTATTTTGTGTTTCATAAACACTGTTCTTCACCTTCTCTTGTGTTAACATGCCTTCTTTTGCTAGCCCTCAGAGCATTTTAATCCATATTTATACCCTTAGCCATAGATTTTTTTCACTCATATGATTTTTAGCCCATTGAAACATTACTTCAAAAATCACTGGCATGTTTGATATTACATAAGGTGCTCTGTCTAACCAAAACCCACTGAGTCACAAGCAATCACTAGACAGCTTCAACAGTATATAAAGGCAAAACGCTTTTGGAACATTACCATTGTTTTTACCCTACTTGCATGGATGTAAACTAACTCATCAAAATACTGTTCTTTTTTAAATTATTTTCTTGACGAAAAACACTACTGGTTTCCAATGTATCTAGGTTATTAAATTTATTTTTTTATGTTCTACTTCTCCTTACTTCAATCTCCATTCATCACTAAATCATACTGATTTTCTACTTGTTATATATTTTGCATCTTTGATGATTCCCATATTCAGTGCTCCCTTGTTGATTCAAGCAAGTATTTTGTCCTGAGCTATTGTCTCAGACATCAAGCGTACATGTGTAGGTTCCTGCAACACTGGAAAAGCTTTACACTTGTATGATAGGCATTTTCATATATATATGTATTTTTTTTCAACATTCTTGTTTCAAAAATTTTTATTGCTTTTGATACCTTAAATTAGGGGTTGACAAACTATGACATGTTGGCCAAATTGTTTTCACCTGTTTTTCTAATGTTTGTTGGAATCATCCATACTCATTTATTTTCTTACTGTAGATAACTGTTTGAATTTTCAGAATGGCAGAGTTGGGTAGCTGTGGGATAAGCCATGTGCCATTAAAGTTTAAATATCTAGAGGTCCAGATTATAAAGAAAATTTGACAATCTGATTGAAATCCTAATGCTTTAACTTTTGATATTTCTTTTCTGTATCTTTGAATTCAACTTTGTTTTCATATATTGTATTATAAAGACTAGTATAAGATTTTATCAGTGTATCCATATCTCTGTACTGCTTGAAAGTTACATTTATGAAACAACGTATATACGCACAGTGCCTCCAAAAATTTTCAAACACTGTCACAAATTTATTTTTCCATAAATTATGTAGCATATCTTTAAGTGTTGCAGGCTACACCTCTACCCGTGGTCACTGTACAACCTTTTAAAATTCAGATTGTACTTTTACTTTGCCTTATCCTAATTCCAGAATAAAATAGCTAATTTCTTTTGCCGCATAGTAACTTTGGTCCCTGTGTCTTGTAGTTGTTCATCTGTAACACACAGAAGGTTTATTCTGTTTCTGGTTCACATGGCTCTCCATCTTACTCGGCCCCACTGTGGTCAGAAGCAGAGGCAAAGTTCATACTTTAAACGTAACAAAACATTGAACCCAGAGCCCCTCACTCAGCTGGTATTCAACAAATATTTGCAATGTGAGTGTATACACAAGTGAATAGTAACACTCTGTCTCATGGGAAAAATTTTTATTTTGGAGAACAAAGGTAATTTATATCCATGTTATTGACAAGTCTTTCCTCCTGATGTACCGTTCCCCATACCAACCCTCATGTTCTGAGGGTACAAACTGACAGTTCTGATTCAATTTATTGTTTAGATTTCATTCAACCCAACACTGCATTCTGTTTATCTCGGATACCGTTTTCTTTTTTTTCTGGTTAGTAGGTTACACAAATTGATTGGAATAAGACCCCATTCATTTCAGTCTTTTTTACAAATGTATTTTCTTTCCGAGTTGAAGTTGATTTCTATCAGTTTTTCCTTGGACTACTCTCATCCCATGAAACTAACTTTATTTAAGTCTAATTATAGCTCTGGCACTCTTGTTTCTCAGAGAACATATTACTGCATCTGCTGCTGGAAACACACAAACAAATCTGCAGAAATTATGGAGTTGTAGAACAATGCTTTAGCAACTCACAATTGATTTTGCTTTCATCGTACATGTCTCTGTAGGAAATACAGAGAGATACACTACTACATGCTCAGTTAATAACTTTTTCTTTCTAGTTATTTTTATTTTTTTCCTTAGTTATAAAATGAGAAAAGATAGCTTGAGGATGAGTGTACAGATATTGTTTTAAAACAATAAAATTTTAATGGAATACTGTACAGGCAAAGGAGTGAGATTATAATTGTTTCGGTTTTTGTTACTACTATTATATAGATGTTTTAAACAAATAATATTTTTCCCTATCTCTCACTAAAAACAATATTATGTGAAATACAGTGTGGCCATACCTATTAACATAGTTTAATTCATAATATTTGATTCTGGAAAGATAAAATTTACATAAATACTTTCATCAAAATATTTCATATTCCTAAAAGGTAGGCAGATAAACACATGTATAATTATTATCCCTGATACTGCTTTTAGGATTAATTCTAAGGAACCAGACATCATAATGGTTCAAATAGCAATAATGTGATGAAACATGAGTTTTAGGCAACAGTAAAAATACAAGTTAACCATGAGTTTTCAGGCATGTGTGTGTATGCACATACATGTACAGTTTCAGGAAAGTGTTTAAAATGCAAATGTGTGTATATGATGGTAAATTATTAGATAACACAATCAGAAAACATGTGGTTATCAATGCATTGAACTTTTCATTCTTTTGCACAGTAAGTAAAAACTGTGTATTACGTAATGAAACTTAAACATGAATATGTTGTTTCAAAAATAGTTTAATACTGAATGTAAAATGTGCATGTCAAATTTTGTCTAACCTGTGGCATCACTAAATCTTTGCATTATAAGTCAAAAGATCCATATTGCATAAATAAGAAAATTGTACTAAAGAATTTGCAAATGTGCAGGTATTCGAAAAAGTTGGGTGCTAATAACAAAACTTATCAAAAGTTCTTTACAAGACACTGATGTGTCATTGAATCTTCAGAACACCTAATTCACCACACACACACACACACACACACACACACCACAGAGTTATTTAGTCCCAGATTTCTGCGATAATCTGTTTAAATGTTTTAGCTACTTTCTTGATATAAATAGGGCAATGTGAAAAGACCATGCCTTCATAATTCTTATTTTGAAACTCTCTTCCAATTTCTTATTTCATAAAAGTGATTATATAATAAATCAATTTTTGACATTTATGAATTTTATTTTATATAGTGCCAAGCCATATTTCCATTCAACAACAAAAACACTTTATTCACAAACTATATCCAGTGCCTTCTTATGGATGGTGAAGTACAGCAATGAATAAGAATAGATAAAATTATTGCTCTCATTGAGTTTCCTATTCATGGAGGAGAAGGTTATATGGTAGGCATTAGACAAGATAAATAAGGAAAATGTACATTAGGTTCTCTAGCTATCCATAGCAAGAAAAAAAAAATGAGTCTTGTATGGAAATCAGGAAGCAGTGATGGAGAGGAATTTTACCTTTTGCTTAAATATAAGGTAAGCCCCAGCTAAAAATATCTAAAACCGTGAACTCAGAAATATCTGGGATAAAAATGTTCCTTTTGAAAAAAACAACTTCACAAAGTGCTCCATAGAAAGTTGACTACGTGGACAACTGGGGTAACTGAGGAGGAGTAGAAGGAGTATAGAAACTGGGAAGGAAGTAAGGGAGATGATTTGGAGGACAAAGTAGGAACAGAACTTTAACTTTTTTAGCCTTTTTCGTCCTTTTGTACAGATGTAAACAACTATAGCAATGAAATACAATTAATTTTGTGATAAATGCACTCCTGGTTAGTCGTTTAGTAAGTATTCCTATGGGCAAGTCTACATCATTTATAATATCAGTCCTGTCTTCCAATTCCTCTGTGCACATGTGTGGGATCCAGGTGTGCATGTGTGGCTTCCTCTTTGCTAAGGAAGAAGCTACTCTTTGGCTTCAACTCTGGTGATTCAAGAGAAATGTTCTTTTTGGGAGATTTAGAACTGGAAGTGAACTTCTAGCGATTCTGCCGTCTACATATCTTGTCTCTTACCTGTCATCTTCTCTTATTGGTATCAGTGGACAGAACAACAAATACATCACCTATTTTGTTTATTTGTTTGTTTGTTTTTAATTCTCCTTCAGTGTCTTTAAGTGCTGCACCAAGTGTGTACTGCAATTCTGTGATGAGCAGCTCTGGTCTCTTCAGGAAACTTACACCGTAAATTACAAGGCGAGAAGACCCAATGGACAAGGAAACAACTTTGTTACTAAATTTTAATTATTTTGTACTCTACCCAATTTATGCCCAGACTTTCTGCTTTGCAGCTCATTTTAGCTCCTAGCTCGTCCCACATCACACACCCCCAAACACACTCAGCATTAATTACCACCACATTTATGTATGGCCAAATCTTGACTATCAAAGAATACAAGTATAAACTATTTACAAATTTGTAGCTATGAATAATTTGTATATAATGAATTTGCCTTGAAATTTAGAAAGATAAATTATGAATATATTTCCATCATGCAAAGTATCAAACTTTCAAAGGCAGAATCATTCTATGCACATATTTTTCCAGACCACACCAAAATTATGTAAAATTTATCAATTTCTCAACTAATACCAAAGTATTGTTTATTTTTAACTGCATTCAAAATTCTTAGATTGATATAAACAGAAGAAGGGAAGAAGGAAAGGAAGCAGAAAAGTTATCTACTTACCTAGCTAAACCTATTTATAATAGACATACACTAAATATTTAAAACATTTAATGAAGGATGTACCATACTTAAAAAGGTTGTATTCCATGAATACAATCAGTTGTAATCTATCAGTTTATTATTCAGATGTTAAAATGGAAAAACATACATTCAAAAATTTATGTTGAAAAGGTATTAATTACATACAATATAAAATATCCAACAAAATGTTTGTTAAACTCTGGATACTTAAAAAACGAAAGATTATAATCCATTTGGACATGCAACAATATTCAAACGTATTATCTAATAGAACTACTAGCATGTATTTGTGTCAGTTCATAGAGAGAATATTAATATTACTGTTACCTATTAGATTTCATAAGTAAGTTTAATAATTCACATCTAAAGAAGTCTAATTTTTTTGGAAGAGTTGACACTGAATCTAGTGATTCTTCTGTGACTATTTATTTATTTAATGGAGTTTTGTCAGATGCAAAGTAAAGTATTTGGGAAGAAAGGGAAACTGCTACACCAAGTTGAAAGTAATATATTCTGTAAACTCTCAAAACAAAATTTTAGGGGAAAAGGTCAATTTGGTTCAAATTGTCTCTGGAAAATGTTGTGGTTCATATAGATGCTTGCATGATAATCTACCAGTGATTTGTGATATTTTGAAAAGAATTTCTCTAAATATGAGGCCATGTTTCCTATGCAATACCCCAAAGTATCATAGAAAAGAATTAACCTGAGGCTCTGTCTTTCATCTTAAAAATACAAACCTTAGAATGCAATAATATGCCTACCTTCTTAAAATTCTATGATCTATGAGACAAATGACTTTTCTGTGCCAGACCCATTTTCCTTTGCTCTTTGGTGGAGATGAATGGAATTTGACAGGAAGACATCATCTGTTACTCGAAAATGGCTCTATACATTTAATCACATAGACCTACTCTCAGACCCTGAAAGCATTTTTGGAATCAAACTAACTATGCACGATAGAAAAAGTTGGAACATTTTCTAATTTGCACCATTTTATTTTTCACTGATTCTATTTTTTAATTTTATTTTTTAACTTTTATTGATACATGTTTGCAGGACATTAGATTACATTTCTTATAGGGAGTTTGTCCACGTCAAACAAAATAATGCATCATATTTTTTAGTAATCAAACAGGAATTTAGAAATTATTAGAATATTCTGGTGACTAATTATGCTAAATGAATTTTATAGAAATATTTTAAATATGTACAGTATATGATTTTATTAGGGACTTACAATTTGTGTCTGAATAGCCCCAGAAATCCTCATTTGGTCATGAGGTGTAGGCTTTTTGGAGGTGACTGAATCTATATTTTGTGATTGATTCATGGCCTAATTCTTCATGGTCTAATGCTGAGGTTCAGGGTGTGAGTGCTACACCCGCCTCAGGGCAGGTAGCCTGCATGCACTGTAAAGGACAGAAAAAGTTTTGCTCTCCCCTCCTTTCTTCTTATTTTTGCTGTCTTCCATCACTATTAACTGTTGGCTCTCTGGCATTTGTCACCCTGTCTTGAAGTCAGAATATTATAGACTGAAACCTCTACAAACTGTGAGTTAAATAAACCTTTCCTCCTTCAGGTTCGGGTGTCAGGTATTTTGTCCCAGACATGTGAGAAAAGTAACTAAGACAGAGACCAAATGAGAACATTTTAGTATTTTACATAGATAGTTATATGCTGCATTAAATGATTATATCAACCATTAAATAGATTACATATATTTATTTATTATATTATTTTTATTATATATTTATTTATTATAGTGAACTTCTGTATATGTATATAATAGACATTTTGCTCAATACTGAAAATGATTAGGTATAATTCTCTGTATTTATTTTATGTATATTTTAATCACAAATCAGGGTAAAGAATTTCTGTTATTTTTACATTTTAACCTTAGGTGTTGAATCTTCCCTACTTAAGTTTTTAAAATTACAGTGTCTTAGTAAAATAGAAATTATTATTCATAGATATGGGGGGTAGAGCTCAGAGGTATAGTGCCTATCTGGCAAGTGTGGGATCCTGAGTTCAAATCCCACTACCAACCAAACAACAACAACAACAACAACAAAATAGGTTGTGTTAGAGGAATATAAGAAAATATAAAATATACATTCCATGAATTTTTCTTACATTTTGCTGATAAGCATATTGGCTTTCTTATGTGCTATCAATTATGTCAAAATCAGTTAAAATGTATTCCATGTACAATACAGCATTCCATCTACAATAGTTCAATAATTTAAAAGTGATAGAACTAATATACAAACATCATCAATTCTCCATGCTGAATGTACCTATCATGTATTGCAAATATGCACTGATTAAAATATTCACAGATATTCCTTATAGTCAATTTTATTTGTTGATACCAGAAAGCAAACTCAGGGCCTTGTGTTTGTCAGGCAAGTACTGTGCCACTGAGCTGTATCTCTGGACCACCAAAAATTTTTAAATAAAAAAGGTTTTCAAAAACCTAGGTAGTCTACCATTAAAACTATTTTTGGAAATTACCTTTGTTAACACATAAATTAATGGAGTACACACACACACACACACACATATATATATATATATATATATATATATATATATATACACACACACACACACACACACACACACACACATATATTCCTTTGTAAATTCATGGCAATTGAAAAAGATAATATGAAACTATTTGGAAGATGACTGTTAAATTTATCTTATTACACAAAGGTAAAAAGTTTTGAAAATTATTTAATGTTTAACTAGGTCCAATTTCCTTTATACTAAACACACAAACAAAATACAAAATACATATGAATGTAATGAATTTTTATGTGCTACATATTCATATGTGTTATATATTATATCTTATACATTATACCTATGTAGCTATTTATTAAAATAACAAATAGGTATTATAAAGATTAAGCAATTACACATGGAAACATAAAATTTTAATGTGCAATTCTGCCCAAAGAATAAAGTAACTAAATATTTGGGAGAAATAGATTTCTAATACCTTTTTATCTGTTTATGTCAATATAATAATGCATTCATCTATCTAGTCATACCTATATTTGAGTTTTTCCTACTCTAGTCCTCTTTTCTCCCATTTCTTAAATTTTTTTCCATTAACCAGATAATGGAGGAGAAAAGTGAAAATTATTTGAATATAAATGGAAACTAAATATTTAACAGCTTTTGGTAAATTTTGTGACATGTGACAGTCAACCAGTAATTTTATAATGAGAATATTTATATGAAATATACTCTCATGCAACATATCTGTGGCTAATTTTTAGCAAAACATTTTTTATTTGAATCATATTGCTAATTTTCTAAAGGTATTTCACTTTATGTCAACCCTGTGCCAATTGCTAAGTAATATCACTTTTATTTGGGTAAGATCTGTAAAAATTCTTACCAGTAATGCATCACCTGAGCCAGATGGATTTGAATAACACTTGTTCATATAGGCTTTTGCTCTAGTTTATCATTTATATAAATTAATTTTGGTTATATTATTCTTATTGCTATGAATTTATCTCTAATGAAGTACATCTTATAATGTTTCACAAACCATTGATACTAGGCATTAAATACATGCTTTATAATTCATACATGCAGGAATATAGATAAACACCTTGTTCTTAATGAACATGTCTACTGTACCATAAATTGGAATAATCATGACATAAATACCAGCTAGATTTTCATGTGTAGGATTTTTTTTTGGAATGCAACTAATACAGCACAAATAAATTTAACAAACATATGAGAATAAGTGTAAGAAAACACTTTAAGGAAAGTTAAAATTCTAAGTGAATCTAAAAGTTATTATAAATCAAATTTGTGTTACAATTCCCTGATAACATATATTTTTATAATTAAATTTTAATGAAATTTTGCATTCTCATGAATAAAGTTGGACAAAGCCGTGTGGTATAAACATGGAGAAATAAAATTATATCTAGACTTTTGCATTATGATACATAAGACTGTTTTGCCTTTTGAAAGAGGATGAGAAATTTGAAAATATGAAATATTCTAACCCAAGGTATTGGCATGAATATTTTATCAAGAATTCAAAAAGGAAAACAATATAAGCTTCATTAGTAGAAAAAGGTGGGGGAAATGTAGGGAAGTACTATTTAAATCAAGAACTCCATGTAAAAACCATGTCAAAATGGCAGAACATAGGCACCCAGTACTCACCTGCTTCTTCATAAAGAGGAATCAAACAACAGGGTATAACTGAACACTGAGATAAACAATCATGGGAAATCATTAGAAATTATCAAAAGAAAAATGGAAAATGTGAAGTCCAGAATCCTGAAGCAACAACACAATAAAAGAAATAGAATATGCAGGAACCTGCTATTCTGGCTCTACAGACAAAAGAGCAAAATTCTCTCTAATTTAGGGGAAAGATACAGTCTCAGCAAACTTTGGTCAGTGAAGATACTGGTGTTTCCAAGTGTTAGAAAGTTTCACAAACCCAAGACTTACAGTCCAAACAGAAAAAAAAAAAAACAAAAAAAAACAAAAATAAAACTCTAAAATCTGCACACTAGCCTGGTTTTGGCAAAAAAAATTGTTTGTTCTGTCTCCCAGAAAACACCAAGAAAATCTGTATTCAAGATGTATCTTCAGGTACAATCTACCATCTATATTTATGTGGACCTAGGGGTCAAAGCCTTTTGAAGAACCTCCTCTCTAGAGGAGGCACCAAGGGATCCCACAGACATTGCACTGAAGTGGCTTAGCATGTAGCTGCCTCATGAACCAAATGGGGCTCAGTAGAGTGACTCTGGTACTAGTTTCCCAAGACTGTTATACAGTGGAGAAACGCTGTTGCAACATGAAGGCCATAAACTTCAAGACCTGGGAAGGGATGAGGAATCTGCCACTAAAAACCAAGAGATGTGATTAATATTGTGTGGCTTGCAAGGGTCCATGCACTGAAGGTGGATTCATAAGAGTCTGACTGTGCCTCTACTCAGAGCATGCCCGGAAACTTGCAGGAACAAGGCAAAAAAATGTTCCATGGATTTTCACTTTCCTCGCCCACAGGAGTATGCTGCAGTTGAAAATATTGAAAAAGTAAAGCCTTGATTTATGATGCATCCCCAAGTATGCACTGCTGAGATAATCTTAAGTGGGAGGACCCCAAAGTAACCACACACACACATACACACACACACACACACACTCGTCTATAAAGCTCCTGTGTAGCAGCAGCAGTATGCGCAGCCAGCAGAAAGCATCACTGTACTGGAACTGCAAACAAGAGTCAGCGTGTGTGTCACAGATGTGGTTCTGTGATTCCTGACTGTCCTAGCACATGGGGCTGGCCTAATGTCCAGTCAGAGGAGAAGTGTCTCAGTTCCTCCCCACTACTAGTGTAGCAATACCTAAGGCTCTAACAAGTAAGAGACAAAATCAACAGTGCCTGAGGAAATTATCATCTTCCTTTAAGGGGCACTCTAGCCCCTGCAGGAGTACCCCACAAAGTGCATGCTCTGCACTCTTCCTATGCCGCCCACCCAGAATCATCAATATGTACCATGCATAGGTACCAACTAATTATGTATTGAAAACACATATTAATAAAAATCTTAAACTATGAAAATAATATAGCATAGTCAAACTGACAAAGACTAAATAAGGAAAAGAAAGATGTTTAAAATCTGGAAATTTTCTAAGTCACATTCAAGGAAAACTTTATTATAGTAGTAGCAGATTTCTCAAAATAAACTCTGTAAGCAAGAAAGACATGCAATGATGTATTTCAAGACCCGAAGGAGAATATCTAATAGACACATTATGATATTAAGCACGCTTATCTTTTAAAAACTATAGACCTTATAAAATAAAAAAAAAATTAAGGAGTTTTTCAAAACTATATAGGTCTTAAAAGTATGATTGAGACAGTTATACATTCAAAAGTGGAGAAAGGTAATTACAGTCAATAAAAATTTGTGAAGATACACATTTCACTAGAAGAGTACACACAGCCATACACACATCCATACACATACACACAGAATGAAACAATAGCAGTAGAGTAGCCACTAAAATACAAAAATGAATAAGAAACAGAGACATGAATAAAGAGTATTAAGAACCACTGAAAGAAAATGAACAAATTGAGAGGCAAATGTTTGTACCTTTTAATAAGAACTCTAAATGTAAATCATTTTCAATCTCCAGTTAGAAGATGCTAACTATCAGAGTTATTAAAGACAAGTACCAACAATATGCTGTCTATAGAAATTCACCTCACAGGAAAGACATACACAGACTAAAAGTGAGAGGGTAGAAAACAATATTCCAAGCAAATGGAGTATGAAAACAAATATTAGCTGTGATGCTAATATCTGACAAAACAAACTATCACAAAATCAGCAAGAAACATGAAAGTTCACTATATAATGATGAAAAGAGCAATTTGTCAGGAAGATATAAAGACTATATATTTTTATGTGCCTAACGTTATAGCGTCTAATTTTATAAAACATTTTTAGACCAAAAATGGAGAGATCATCTGTAATATGGTGGCAGCAGGCAATTTCAGTTTCCCATGGTTACCACTGGAAAGCTCAGTCAGACAAAAGGTCAACCAAGAAACCTCAGCAATAAACTAAAGTACAGGTCAAAAAGATGTAACACATGTGTAGGGCATTAGTTCCAACTCCTGAATACAGATTATTTTCATTAATACATTGACCTGCTGATACGGGAATTAGGATACTACCAGGCCTTCACGACAATGGCTTCAAAGTGGAGTCTCCAAGCCTGACATGTGATCTTCTGAGTCATCACCTTTCAGTCATCTTATGGAACATCCAGAGGTGTCCTGGGGCTGTCAGGAATCTCCTCAGAGGATGAGCAAAACACGGCAGGCCTTTGGTTAAAGTGTTAATAAGCCCTGCATGTGCACGGTGTGGACTGTTCAGAGATTGCACTCTCTCTGAAATGTGTATAGTCTTCTCTATGGTAGAGGTCACACCTCTTCACAATGGGCCAAGGTCCTTCTACACCCCTTAAAACTCCTAGACAAAGAGCTTTCCTAGGCATCCTGCGCAGGACTCCCTCCTGGCTAGTGGGATTTGTACTTTCCTTTCTTTGTAATTTTTAAATTGGTTTGTTTACACCCTGTCTCTACCATCAGCTGTTTCACTCATTGTCACCATGGAAAATGACCCTGTGTGACCCACTTTCTCTAAAATAGATAATGTATTGTTCCATAAATCAAGTCTTAAGACATTTTTAATAATTGGAACAATATCTTGTACTTTTTTTAGTTGTAATAGAATAAAGTCAAAAGTAAACAGCAAAAATTGTTTAGAAGTTATACAACTACAGGGAGATCAAAAAACACAGTTTAAAGTGAGCAGTGATTGAACAAGTCAGAAAGGAAATTTTAAAAATTACTTGAACAAATGCAAATGATTTTTTGCACAGAAAAATTTATGGAATATAGTATAAAAAGTAAATGATAAGACCCAAATTTATAGTAATAAATGCTTACTGTATTAATGAGTATGTTATCAGAGAAAACAGATATAATATGAGTTATACAAATGTATAGGAAATTAAAAAATTGGCCTAAGATAGTCAGCCAAAGAGTTGGATGAGGAAGTGTGCAGAGGGTGTCTGCACGCTGGAGGCTGAAGAGTCAATCCAAGGTCTGAAGTTCCCCCACATTCCTATTCAAGTCCTCCCTAGCAGGCCGATGTGTCTGTGGCAGAAGGTTGAATAGTCTATGCCAGAAGGATGGAGTCTATACCAGAAAGCTGAAGAGTCTACACTGGAAAACCAGGAGATGATGCCCAAGCCGAAGGTGAAACCTGTGGCTCCTCTAAATAATGGAACTTATTTGTCCTTCCTCTTTCCCTTTTATGCTGCCCAAGTAATGAGTTGCACTAGGGTGGGTCCTCTGCACCCTAGCATGCAGAATTGTTAAGCCTAGTTAGTGAAGATCCTAATTGTGTCAAGTGGACACAATCAACCAACACCTACACTTCCCTAGAAAATTTAAATAAAGTTTAATAATACATCTGATTAATTTAAAAAGAATAAAATTAACCACAAATTACAGAAAGAAAGAATCAGGATAGGAGTAGAAATAAATGATATAATGAATCGAAGCCTAAAATAACAATTAAAGTCATCAGTGAAAGGAGAAGTTCATGAAAGAGACAAACTTTTCAAACCAGGACAGAATAACCAAGGTGACAGAGAGAGAGAGAGAGAGACAGAGACAGAGACAGAGACAGAGAGACAGAGATGGAAAGGAGAGGGAGAGAAATGGAGTAGGATGACAGAAATGCAGAGCATCAGCAAATGAAAAAGTATCAATTTTTACAAGCTTTTTGAAATCTTACAAAACTTTGTGTTTTCCCTCTGAATAAAATGAGGAATCATTTGTGGACTGACCTATGTTTTTAATCACTATCCTTAACTAAATATGACAAAATAGATGAAGACGAGAATGCTGGGCATAAAATGAAAAATAAAACATGCCCATTTTATAAATGAGGTATTTATTGTGAGGAGTAGGGACTAAAGTAAAATGTGAAAGTGCTAAGAACATCCTAGCTTTATTTTTTTTGCCTGTTTATTCAACAAAGTTCCAATCATCTTTGATTTTGGAGATAAAAGATCCAGGAGCAACACTAGTTTTGACACTGAGTTAAGATGAATACAGTATGAGAAATGAATGTGTCAGCAGGTCAGTTACCTACAAAGATTTGAAAGTTATAAAAACAATAAAGCAGGAAGAGTATGTGGTAGCTGACACCAAGTAAAACGGATGTCAACATTGCTGCACACGGGGAGATAAGAGGATGAAAAACAGTATTGAGATGAGTTATAGATAATGCACCAACCCCCACAAAGAATGCAATCATTTGGTAATGTAAATTGGTACCAATAAAAACAAAAATGTTAACAAATACAAAATAAACATAGGCAGTCACTCTGAATAAAAGAGACATAATGTCAGTAACTGAGTCTGATGAAATTGGGGACAAATTCATAGGTTACAAGTGTTGATTTATTTGTTTTGGACTGTGGAAAATTTATCAAAATTCACACACCATGTTATCACCTCTGTCCTGATCAGCTGTGCTCATGTTCTAAATCCTCCTGTGCCATGCAGAGCTGGAGGCAGTTCCTATTTTCTTGATTAGCCAAGATTCGTGGCTGAGAGTTGTTTTTTCTTTTTGAAATAGATTGCGTGTATCCCTTCAGTGAAACACATATTACATAGATTTATAAATGCTATGCATGGAAAGGGCACTCAGAGGGAGTTCTGTGCTGCACCAACTGCTCAGAGGGCAAAGGAAGAGGAGGAACCAGAAAAATGCCTGAGAAGGAGCCTTTCATCATGTCCTAACTAAGGTCTAAATGGATCAAAGATCTAAATATTAAAACACAAATACTAAATCTGTTGGAAGACACAGTAAGTAAAAATCATATCCCCGAAATTCAAAAACCCAATCCCAAAATGGGCATCCAAGATGAATACGCAGTTCTCAGATGAAGAAGTATAAATGGCAAAAAAAACATGAAAAAATGTTCATGATCATTAGTCATTAGAGAAATGCAAATTAAAACCACACTGAGATTTCATCTCACTCCAGAAAGAATGGCCAGGATCAAGAAAACCACCAACAACAAATGCTGGAGAGGCCACAGGGAAAAAGGAACTCTTCTGCACTGTTGGTGGGAGTGTAGATTGGTGCAACCACTGTGGAGGTCAGTTGGGAGATTCCTCAAAAAGCTGGGACTGGAAGTCCCATTTGACCCAGCTATTCCACTTTTGGGCATGTACCCAGAGGAATTGAAAGCATCATATCACAATGATATATGAGCACCCATGTTTATAGCAGCACAATTTGTAATAGCCAGATCTTGGAAACAACCTAAATGCCCATCAACTGAGGAATGAATAAAAAAATTGTGGTACTTTTATACAATGGAGTACTACTCAGCTGTAAAGAATGATCACATTGAGATATTTATAAATAAAGAGATGCAACTTGAGACCATACTCATAAGTGAAATAAATCAAACTCACATGTATAAATACTGTATAGTCTCCCTCGTGTAAGAAATGGTAAGAGTACATAAGATTTTATGGTAATCATGGTTTCCCATTACATTGCTTTGAAGTCTTATAATGTTTTCATTGGAATGGTTTTATTCTGTTTTGTTTGATTTTATTACATGTGATGGTATGAACAGTTACTTTGAAGAAAACAAGACATTATGGCAGCCATTGCTGATTTAATATCATCTTGCTTTGAAGTCCTACCATGCTTTTGTTCTTCTATTACTATTGGTTCTATCATGTTGTGTCTTACTGGATTTTAATATGTGGGATAGTATAAAAGACACATTTTTATGGAAAATGAGATATCATAGTAGCCATTGTTCATTTTCTGTTATTTGGTTCAGAATGCCTTGTAATACTTTCATTCTCTTGAATGGTTTTATTCTATTTTGTTATGTTTGATATTATTGTGTGTGAAACTATGTTCAACTATTTCAAAGAAAAGAGACATTATGTAGCTACTGTTAATATCCAGTTGCCTTGTTGTGAAGTGCTGTGTTGCTTACATTACAGTGTTCTGATTTGCTTTTTTCTATCTTCTTTTGTTTTATTCTCTTTAAATTAAAAAAAAATAAAAATTAAAAAATTAAAAAGAGAGAAGGAGTCTTTCCTGAAGTAGGAAAAGATGGGAGAGTGCTGTTAAAGGCAGAACTCTTGTTATGATAAGGAGGGAACACTCCAATGCAAATTTGACAACAAAAGATCATCGCTAATATTTGTGTAGAATTTTATGAGGGAAATTTTGTTTACATCCAATTGGAGAGAGAATGGTGCAAGATAGCATAGATAAAGTCAGCATAAACAGTTTTGTAACACTTTTGTTATGGTAGGTAATAGTTTAAAAAATACATCTGAAATATTTATGGTGAAAGAATCATATTTTATGATGCTGAAATACTTTTAAGAACAAAAAGATAATATCTAATGTAGGAGAGACTGCGTTGGAGCAACATATATGACACTCTCAAACCAAGAAGAAAGATTTTAAATTCCACTCATGGGTTTCATGCCATATGTGATCGGATGTAGAACACTAACATCACAGTGGAAAGGATGACAGAGCAAAGCTGATCCCTTTATGTGGCTGGGAAACAGCACAGAGGAAGAGCCTTAGAGTTCAATGGTAGGGGCCAGACACAGCCACCATAGCAAACACACCATGAAGTGTCCTCTGCTACTCTCTGAAGCCAGTCAAGCTGACAATCAAGGTTGACTGACAGAAGCCTAATATTCCTGGGACTACATTTGCTAAAGAAGCAAAAGATTGAAAAGAGGAGGAAAATATAAAAGCAGAAATGAAGGCAGTATGAGAAGGTGGGGGTGGGGATAATACAGTTTTCATCATTTTTTCTGCTTTCACTGTGAGAATAGGTGAGTGTGAATGAGTAGGAAGAGTGAGGATGAAGCAGATATGAAACAGTTAAACAGGAAAGGGGGAAAGTGCCTGAGAGGTTCAAAGCACTATGCTGCATGGTGTAATTATGAGCACTTTTGAACACTGTTGTCCTGGATCAAAATAATTCCCATAGGCATGATCATGTGTTTTCTTTCCAATTACTTTCAACTACAAATCTGCATGTATAAAGTGAATGAATGTGGCGTAACCAGTATTTAAACTTGACCATCAGTAAGACACACAACAAAGGCATGTATGATATTCAGTAACCACTGTAACTAAGATTGGTAATCTTATCCAGTACAAAATTTCTTCCAATTTTATAAGCAAGTAAAAACTGTATTCTGATTCCCAGAAAGTTGTTTCTATTTTATTGCAATATTCACTGGTAAAATGCTCTCCAAATCAGTCTCCACCTCTACTGTCTTCCAGTGCCCCTAATTGGTGATAATTTATCTCACATGCTGCCAACAGATTAATCATTAATGGTCTGTTTTATGTATATTTTCCTACTAAAGAACTAAGCATTCATTTTTTTATTTTAAGGAGAAAAAAATAAAAACGATGGTAAAAATTTCAAAACAATAGGAGAATAACAATGATTAATATATTGTGTATTGTTATATTCCAAGTAGTTGTTCATATTACAAAAAGAAAGCATGAAAAATTGATGAAACAATTTAGGGACAAACTTCTTTTCTGTGACTTAATAGAAATAGTATATACTATACTACCTATCATATATATCTATATACTTTTGCATCTAAGTTCATATCTTATATATCTATACAATAATATAGTATATATATATATATATCACATATATGATATATGAGTCTCTTATCCTTCTCTTCCTTCTTTTCCCCACCCCAATTTCTCTTTTCTTTTGGGAAGTTTCTTCCCAATTCAAAATATTTACTGTATATTTTGGAACTTATTTGCTCTTTCAGTTTCATACACTAGAGTCAATGCATATGTCAGTTTGATTCATTTCACCTACAAGTATGGTTTCAAGTTGCATCCAGGTACCAATACAAGTCTCAATTTTCTCTTTATTTATACCTGAGTAGTACTCCATTGTATAAAGCTGCCATTTTTTAAAATCCATTCCATAGTTGATGGGCATTTGGGTGGTTTCCAAGTTTTAGGTATCGCAAATTGTGCTGCTATAAACCTGGGTGCATACATAACACTATGGTGTGATGTTTTTAATTCTTCTTGGAAAATATCTAGAAGGAAAAGAGCTGGGACAAATGGGACCTCTAATCCTAGTTTTGTGAGAAAATTCCACACTGATTTCTGCAGTGCTTGTACAAGTCTACACTCCCACCAACAGTGGAGAAGGGTTCCCTTTTCCCCACAGCACATCTAGCCTTTGTTGTTGGTTGATTTCTTGATGTTATTCTTTCTTTCTGTGGTGAGATGTATTCTCAGTGTTGTTTCAATTTGCATGCCTCAAATGGCCAATGATTTAGACCTTCTTTACATATATTTATTTATTATTTGTATTCTACTTTTGAGAAGTGCATATTCATCTCAGATGCCCATTTTTGGCTTGGGTCTTGGAATTTGGGGGAGGGTATTATTTTCTTCAAATCTTTATATGCTCTAGATATAAGTCCTTTGTCTAGGGAGAGTTGGCTAAAAATTTTCCTGTTGTGTGTGCTATCTTTTCCCTCTGTTGATGATTTATTTGATGTGTGAAAGCTTTTCAATAAGATTATATTCCGGTTGTTTATTCTTTAAATATTTCCTGTAAAGTTTGAGTTTTGTTCATGAACTCTGCCTACTCCTATATCTTCCAGATCTACCTACTTTCTCTTCCAGTAGATTTAGTGTTTCTGTTTTAAGTTTTAGACCACTGACCAATTTTTGGCTTCAGTTTAACGCATGTTGGTAAACATGGGTTTAGTTTTAGTACTCAGAATTTAGAGAGCCAGTTTTCCCAGCACTATGTATTAAATAGGCTTTCTTCCAAGGAATGTGTTTGATGTCTTCATCAAAGATAAGGTGACTGAGTGTTTATAATTGTGCCTGCATCTTCTAATCTGTTCCACTGATCCTCAGGACTTTTTTGACACTACTATGTTGATTGTATCACAGTACCTTTGAGGTTTAATTTCAAGATAGAGATTGTAATGCCTCTTGCTCTGTCTTTGTTGACTAGGGTTGCCTTTGCTATCTTAGGACTCTTCTGGTTAAAAATGAATTTTATGAATGTTTTCTCTAGTTCTGTGAGCTATGGTAATGGTATATTGATCAAGATTGCATTAAATCTGTGTAATAATTTTGGAAGTATGGCCAATTTCACTATGTTGCTTCTTCCCATCCATGACCAAGGGATATATTTCCATTTTCTGATATCCTCTTTAATCTTCTTTTTCAGAATACTGTAATTTTCAATGTATACTTCTTGTACTCCCTTCATTAGATTGATTCCTAAGTATTTCCTTTTTTTTTTGGAATGTATTATGTGGATTCTCTTATTTCTCTCTCAGTGAGTTTTTGTTACAGGAACATTATTTATTTTGTAGTGTTGACTTGTATCCAGCTATGCCACTGAATTTTGTTATTAAATCAAAAAGTGTTTTGGTGTAGTTTTTGGGGTCTGCTATGTAAAATACCATGTTATCTGAAAATAATGATATTTTATCTTCTTT
This sequence comes from Hydrochoerus hydrochaeris, assembly GCA_004027455.1. Lineage (NCBI taxonomy): Eukaryota > Metazoa > Chordata > Mammalia > Rodentia > Hydrochaeridae > Hydrochoerus > Hydrochoerus hydrochaeris. The sequence continues at coordinate 65,118 of PVLA01005573.1, forward strand.
CTTCTCTATCCTTTATTGATCCAGCTAATGTTTCTAGAACTACATTGAATGGGAGTGGTGATAATGTGCATACCTGTCTTGTTCCTGATTTGGTATTGAAAGGTTTCAGTTTTTGTGCATTTTGCATGATGTTAGCTGTTTGTTTATCATTGAAGGCTTTTATCAGATTGATACAAAAACAATTTATTCCAATGTTCTGTTGGTTTTTATCATGAATAAAGGTTTTGAACTTTATCAAAAGCCTTTCCTAAATCTATAGAGATGATCGCGTGTTTTCTTGTCTTTGGTTTTGTTGCTATGGTGTATTAAATTTACTGATTGGTCCATCTCTGATTTCCTGGAATGAAATCATTATCATTGATAATTTGCTGCATTCTGCTTGCTTGTATGTTATTGAGAACTTTTGCATCTAAGTTCATAAGAGAGACTGGCCTATAGTTCTTTTTTTATGGTTGAGTATATGGTTTTTTATATGGTTGAAATCAGGATAATACTTTCCTTGAGGAATGAACTAAGAAGAATTGCTTCCCTTTCCATTTCATTATAGTATTTATGCAGTATTGGCATTAAGTCTTCTCTAAATTTCTTGCAGAGTTCAACAGTGAATCCATCAGGACTTGTTGGTAAGTTTTAAATTACATTTTCAATATTATTAATTTATTTGGGGCTATTCAGAATTTTTATATCTTCTTGATTTTGCTTTGTTAATTTACAAATATCTACGAATTTTGTCTCTTTCTTCTGTTTTTCATCCAATAAGACTAACAAATTTTCAAGTAGGTGTTGAATGATCTGAATTTCCACAGGATCTGAAATGCTTTCACTCTGTTCATTCCTCAGGGCATGAATTTTAGTCTTTTATTTCCATTTTTGATAAGATTGGCTAAGTGTTTATTAGTTTTATTTATTCTTCCACAGAACCAACTCATCAATTAATTAATTCTTTGTATTGTTTTCTTAGTCTCCATTACATTACTTTCTGCTGTGATCTTTATAATTTCTTCCATTTTATGTGCTATTGGCCTTTTTTTCCCTCTTCTTTTTTTTCTAGAAGCTTGAGGTGCAACATTAGGCAGGTTTTTTTGTGCTCATTTATTCTGTTTTCCTGATGTGAAAACTCACTGATATGACTTTCCCTTGAGGACTGCTTTCATCGCAGTAAGTTGTATTTCCATTTTTGTTTTGTTGAAGACAAATAATAAGAAGTTCATGGAGGCTGAGAGCAGATGAAAGCAGTTTTATTGCTGGAGGATGAAATCCCGCCAAAGTGAAGAGTTTTGACCCTGAGAAACAGAAAAACAGCAGTCTATATATAGTGAGTCCAGAGAGATGGTATGCAGATTTTATTTAATCAGGTGAAATCCCATGACAAATCACAATCATGTGACAAATAATATGATTAGCCAGAAATTTCAAAATTTACAAGATACAGAAACTTAAGAAAACTTAAGAAAACTAAAACTTAAGATGGTGTTTGCTGTAGCATTCTCTTCTTAGGGACATTTTCTTCTCAGCTATCTCTAGGAGCTCTACTTGCCATAATCTAGCTTGGATTGGTCTACTCTAGCTGTGATTCTCCCCAGGATCTATTTAATGTCACAAGATTCAATAAGAAGCAAGACCAAAAGGATTACTAGGGGATTAGCCAAACAAGAATGTAAACATATTAGCCAGAGTTTCCAGGTGCAAAAGCTGACATAGAAATCCAGGAAATTTTGCTGATTTTGGCCCCTTTAGTCTAGTTTTCACTGAATCTTGGACAAGGTATCTCTATACTCAAATGAAAACATTCCTCTCTCAAGGCATACAGAGTCTACCATGTTCCATAAGTGGAAGTTAAGCACCCACTTTTTGAAGGACTAACTCAACTAGGGAATCTACTTGGTCATGGAGTTATACTACACATGGAATGCCTTATAGACCTTGTCATATTACCTGGGTCATTGCTTGTAATCCCTAGAGGGCTGTCTCATTTGAAACCATGGTTCTGATTCCTAAGGCTGTAGACCTGATTAATGATACCCCAAGTAAAATAGAGAGTAAAACAGTGTTTTGTTTTGTTTCTTTTATGTTGACAAGCGAAAAGTTGTATTGCCTCTTCACCTATCAGGGTAGTCTCCCTGGGGAGTAGGAGAACTAGCAGACACACCCTAGATGAAAACTCTGGTGGGCTTATCAATTTATACTGTCCTTTATTTACAGAGGAACCAAGATCTCTTAGGAGTTCACATAGTCTGGCTGAAGGGTATAATGAGATTGCAAGGGACCATTTGGTTTGGGGTAGTCCCCACACAGGTTCCACTGGCATACACATTATCAAGGATCAGTAATGTTGTGGGTGGTATCTCTTGTAGAACATTGCCTCCCACCTAGTATGGGTCTGTCAGAAGAGGCTGATTCCTCATAAAAGGGTAGTCTGGCCCTGATGCATAGTCAACAATCTTGGGTCATATTTTAGTTAGTAGAATTTAGAACCTGTAGGACTTTGCCTAGCAGATCTTATATCCCCAGTGGAATTGCCAGTGTCAGTGGAGGCTGTTGAGGGTCTAAGGTAGGGTGCAGCATGATAAGGTTAACTTATAGCATGCCATGTGGCAGCCAATTATGGATCACTGGGGTGCAGGGAATTGTGAGGCCTAAGGATAGTGAGAAATTTTCCTGAATCTTGGCAGGAGACATAGAGTCGTACACCTCGACTGCATCCTGTGGATCATGTGGGCTAGTCAGGTTGGAGCGTAGGCCTCAGTTGATTGCAATATCCTTTGTTTCATCAGGGGTATGGAACAAGGTGTGAAATGACCCAGACATATTGGTCTGTACTTCTTCAGTGATTCCCATTGCTCCTGATGCCCACCATCTCATAGTACCACCAGGGGCACTTAAAACTGTGGGTCAAAGGGTAACCTGGTTGAATTTTGAAGTCTTTAGGATACAAGTAGATACCTGGGCCACATTAACATCCAGGGAAAGTATCACTCAGCCAGAAGTCAAATAAATTGATCCATAGCTCAGGGGAGTTAGTCCCAATCCTCTTTCAAGTGGTCTGCTTGAGGACAGCTCCACAGGTTGGTTGTCTGAGTTACTGTAATCCTGAAAGTGAATTTTGCAGAGATCAGCTCAAAGGGTCCAGTGGCAAGTAGTAAGAAGATGAGGCTGCACGTGGCTGACTTGTGGCTGCTGAAGTCTTTTTCTCCGCTTGTCACTGAGACTTGTGAAGAGGGTGTGTTGTGGGTTTGAGTGCCAATGTTGTTGAATCACCAGGCTGTGTTAGCTTAGTCTCGATCCATCAATTGGCACAGGAGTGATGGACTCATGGAGCAAGTCCTGAAACATTAAGTGCAGAAGGAGTGATTAGTACGACTTCATATGACCCACTTTGGTTAAGCGGAGTTCTCCTTCCTAGTTTTAACTAAGACTTTGTCTCTTGATTCCAGAATTAACAGGAGAGTGAATTGGAAAAGGATATCATTGCAATGCAGTATGTTGGAGACCCCTTAATGTCAGATGCAATGCCTTTATTTGCTGGCACAAGTCCAAAGTTTCCATCTCTTGTAATCCTTCCAAAACAGGTAAGAGTGACAGAGGTGTTCCAAACATTACTTCAAAGGCAGTAAACCCATCTTGGTACAGGGTGCACTGTGATCAGAGAAGTGCTGTGGGAAGCTTAACAACCCAATTAGCTTTGGTCTTTTGGCAGAGCTTAGCCAAGGTATTTTTCAGGGCTGTTTTGTCTCTCCACCTGACCCAAACTCTGAGAGTGATAGGCTGAATATAGCTTCCATTTTAGCCCTAGGGCTTCTGAAAAGCTTTGAATTATTCTACCCACAAAAGCAGGTCCATTATCTGAACTCATCATTATGGGGAACCCATACCAGGAAATAATTAACTCCATCAAAGCTTTCACTACTTTTTTTAAATGTTTCTGTCCCAGTAAGGCAAGCTTCCCCTCAACCCGAGTAAGTATAGATCAAACCAGCAAATGCTCTCTTTTTTTTTTTCTTCCTCCCCACTGATTTCAGTAAAATCTCTCTCAAAGTCTTTAAATAGGAAAGTCCCTTGTCTTCACACACCAGGTTGCTGTTAGGGCTGAGAGATGAGATTGCTGTGGGCACAAGATGTGCACTTTACAGTCACTGAAGCACACAAAGTCCAGAGTCTGGGCACAGAGAAATGGTAACCAAGCAATTGTGTCATAAAAGCTTTGCCCAAATGGGTGCAGCTATTTAAGCCCTGTATCTCAAAATGCACTGAAGCCTCAGGTAGAACTGTCTGCTCAAGGGTGAAAACAGCATCACCATCCTGCAAACCCCATCAATTACCATGCTGATGCTGTCTGAAAAGAGTCAAGTCTTGGTTATGCAGGGGAATGTCCTACAGGTCAGGTCCAGCCAAGTCAATCATCTGCATAGCTTTTGTGCAGATATGTTCGAGCAGTTCCAAGGACATAGGCAAGAGTGAGGCAAGACTGAGAGCCTGTATAGTTTTAATGACTAGTCTGGGGTTCTCGATATTGGACAATCTGGTTCCTGACAACTATCAGGCACTCTCAGAAGGATCTCTGCTGCATGGGAGAGGAACATATTTCCTGAAGTTAGAAGCAACAGAGAAATAGCAGGATTTTCTTGGCCCAAAGGCACTAAATCCTTGGAGAAAGTGTCCTTAAAACTGTTAGGGAGTTGTCAAATACATGAGAAAGCTGGCACTTTCATCCTCCTTCAGGATTCTCCCATTCAAAGACAAGTATTTCTTGGGATATAAGAATACAATAGAAAGCAACTTTTAAATCTAACACAGCTTACCAAGGTGGAAGCAAACTAAGTCAAGAATATGAGTTTGGTAGAGTAAGGTATAGGACAACAACCAAAGCAAAAGTCAGAGTCAAAATGTTGACTATCAGTGGGAACTTTTTCCCAGTTGTCAAAATGGCCTCCTGGGGAGAGAGGGAAGGATATTTGTGCCCACGGCCTACAAAGAAGATTTTGGTCCATAAGGGTAAAAAGGACAATCAGGCATAAGCACCAAACACTAATGATTTGTCACGCACGCAGAAGAATCATGACACACAAAAATAATGCAACGTTAAAGACTGGCTGGTTGCCCCTGGAACTTGCACCCTTTGATCTAAAAGTGTGGTGACTGTATGATTAACTACCATCACATCTTTGCTAGTATCTATCATGAACTTTTTTGATGAGCTTTCCCCCTATATTTGTGGTCAACATGGACTCTCTGTGACTGAGAGACAGTGAGCGATGACATCATCCCCTCATTTAGAAACTTCATTTAAATCTATCATTAAAAACTTTCTTTCTTTCTTTCAGTGGCATAACTGACATTCTCACTTGAAATGTGTCTTTGTCTTACGATATGTGTATCAGTTAGGATCCAGAGGAGGGGTGTCCTCCCAACTGTGGCCATTTTCTTTACATTCTTTTCCCCCATTCCTAATTGAGTTACCTTCTTAAATACTACTGTTAGCACTTTTGTTTTCTCCTTCCTTTGTTGCTCTCCTTCCTTTCCATCTTTTTTTTTTTGTACCATTATTGAACTCATGACCTCACGCTTGCCAAGCAGGCACTTATGCCACTGAGCTAAATCCCTGACCTGCCTCATCCCTATTATGATGTATCTTTTGAGCCACCTCAAGTCCTTTTTTCACTCTACCAACTGTCCAAACAGGAGTCCAAGGCTAAGGAAGTTTGAGAAGATAGCTATGCCTCAAATGATGTGGGGCAGACCATCTGAGTTGCCTGGAACTTCTTGATCATGAGCGGAACAAACAGGAGAACTGCAACCATCAAAACTTCAAAACAAGTGACAGATTCAGCAGTGACCCAAAATTGTGAATGCATTTGGGGGATAACATAGAAATGAAAAGACAAGATATCCCTAGGAGTTGCCTACTGCTCCTGACTGATAATGTGAAATTTGGAAGAAATTCAGTGACTGACTCTGAACAACATTCAACAGCACTGAGTCTTGGATAACCACTGTGTTGGGGCGGGAGGAGGGGGTCAGACAAATTTAACCAAATCCAAATGACAGTGCAAGGAACAGCTCTCTAATGAGGGCAAAGAATGAGCCTAAAACTCAAACAAAACTAAAACAGAATAACCAAAATGCTTACTCAGATTGGGAAATGGGGACTCAGTTGTTCAGCCTCAAAACTGCAGTGTCCTGCCTTGTAGTCATCCCAGTAGGTCAGCTGAAATCAGCTGGGGTGCTCTGTCATGCAAATTTCTACTGCCCAGGTGAGGAGCATTGGACCTCTTAAAACCAGACCTTTCCCCATAAGGATCTCACTGAGGCCTCCAAATGTTGTGGCAGAATAGCAAAAAACATTCATAGGGGCCAAGAGTAAGTATGAACAAGCTTTGTTGGTGGTGGATGAAGTCCTACCAGGTGACAAAATGCCACCAGCTGTATCAGTTTGATTGTAGATATTGTTTAATTTCTTTTTTAATTTGGTTGTTTTCCACTGGCTGTTGAAGACGGTGTTATTTAATTGGCATGCCTTATGAAGTTTTGAAGGTTCTTTCACCATTAATCTCCAATTTCATTCAGAGAACATGCATGAGATAACCTCAATTCCTTTGCGTTTACTTCAGCATGTTCTGTGGGCTGGTATACAGCTTATTTTAGAGAACATCCCAAGTGAAGCTGAGAAGAAAGTGTATTCTGACGATGTTGGGTGGAACAATCCGAAAACATCTACCAGGTTGAGTTGTTCATAGATTTGTTTCAGTTTTGGTATTTTTTTCCTGATTTTTTTCTAATCAATTTTTCTCTATATGACAATGGATACTAAAGATTCTGATCACAACTGTCTTATTGCTTATTTGATTTTTCATGTGTATTTATAATTATTTTATATAGTTGGGTGCCCCCATATTTGATGCATCCAATTTATGATTTTTATATGTTCCTCTTGAAGATTACCACTAACAAATAATCAGTGAACTTCTTTAGCACCGTTGATCATTCTTGATTTTCAGTTCACATTGTCTGCAAACAGAATAGTTACCTTCATTTTTTTTTCTGGTTCCTGTTTCATGGGATATTGCTTTCCATCCTTTGGCTTTGAGTTGGTGAATTTACTTTTGAGATAAATGTGTGGCTTGTATGCAGCACAATTATTGGATCTTGTTTCTTACCCATTCTATCAGTCTGTTTTTTTATTGGTGAATTGAGGCCATTTACATTGGTGGCTATAACTGATATGTATTAGTTCATCTTTATCATGTTATTTCCTACTGTTGGTTCCCTGCTTTTGGGCTCTGTTTAAATGCTTGTCTTGTCTGTTGATTTTTTTTTGGTTGTTTTATTGGAATTGTGTTCATTTTATCTATGTCTAGAATATCTTTGTATCATTGGTTTGGTGGTCATGAATTTTTTCAGTTTTTCTTTGTCATAGAAGTATCTTACCTGTCCATTAATTTTGAAAGATAGCTTCACAAGGTACATTAATCTGGGTTGGAAGTTGTTTTCTTTCAGTACTTTAAATAATTCACTACAAGCTCCTCTTGACTTGAGGTGATTTTTTTTTCCCAAGAATGGAACTTAGGACCTCATGCTTTCCAGAAAGGAACTATGCTGTTGAGCTATGTCCCCTGCCCAACTTAAGGGTTTGTGTTGAAAAATCTTCCATGATTCTGATGGACTTTCCTTTATAAGTGATTTATTTCTTTTCTCTAACAGCTTTTAATAGTCTCTTCTTGTGCTGAATTTCTGGAATCTTGATTATTATATGTCTTGGTGTAGTTTTATTTTGGCCATGATTGTTTGAAGTTCTACAGGCTTTATTTATTTAGATGTCAAATTCTTTATCTATGATTGAGAACTGTTCTGCCATTATTTCTGTGAATTTTTTTAAAATGGCATTTGTACTGTCTTCAGCTTTCTCATTGACCCAAATCAATCTTATGCTATTCTTCTTTGCTTCAACTTGTAACTGCTAAACTGATTTTTCATGATCTTTTGCTATTTTTAACACATTTTTTGATAATCACTAGCTGCAATTCTGTCTTTAAGATCATATATTCTAACCACTCCTTCATTTAATCAGTTGCATATATTTTCAATGGAAGTTTTAATGTCTTGAGTTTCTGTTTGCATTTGTTTCATGGATTCCATTTCTTTCCTATGGTGGACATTTTTTGTTTCTATAATTTTCTAACCTCATTCATTCTTTTATCTCTGTCTTCTGCAATATATTTGATCTTAAGCATTATATCTTTTTGTACATGACAAATTATTTTCTCTGCAGTCTTTCCCCTTGTTTGTCCACCTCTGTTGCTATCATTTCAGAAAGTTGCAGTGTTTGACTTTAAATTTTCTCTTTCTTGCTGAGTTTCAGGCTTATCCTGGATGAGCTGGGGACTGAGATTGCATTTGGCTTCTGTGTGTTTTCATTTTGTATTTTCTCTCTTATTTTTTAGCTTGCTTTCTATATTAATGTTTACCAATTTCTTATGACAGATAGCTTTATCAGCAGTACAGAGACTTCTTTAGAAGATGTCTGTTCTTCAGCAATGCCATCTAGATCTAGGTAGTTCCTTATAGCTATCCCAAGCTCTTAGTTCCTAATTAGTAAAGGATGCAAAATTGCTATTTGCCTCATCACACACTCCTTTAGTAATGCACTGTTGTGATGATTATGACCCCGCACAATCACAGTGTTACAAATAAGGGAGAAAAACTGATTATAACACCTATAGCATCCCAGTTAAAGTACTACAATTAGTAATAACAAAAGTATCAAGAACAATTTAACTACTGACAAACTATTTTAACCATTAACCTGCTACCTGCAATCACATGAGCAAACTATAAAGTTATATAACAAAATCAAACATATGCCATGTACTTGAATGCAGTGATTTTTCCCTTAGGGGAGTGATTTTACATTTCTGCCAGAGTCCAGTGGTTGAGATGGGCAGGGGACAGAATAAAGTGATGAATAAGGTCAAGTATTGTAGAGTCAAAACTAGAAGTCAAAGGATGATCACCCAAGTTTTAGGAAACCGGAGGACCTAAGAGGGAAAAAGTGAAATAGGATGCAAAAGAGTAATCAGGAAAGGAAGAGACAGACAGTGTTTACTCACTTGAAAACTGAAATTCAAAAGGTGGTTGAGGAAATAAATGAAGATTATTAAGAGAAATCAATGAAAATGATAAGCAAGAAACCTGAACAATAAAAAAGGAAGAAAGAGGAGAATGAAAAAGAAAAGATGAAAAGGAAGAAAAAAAAGGAGACCAGAGAATGTGAGAATGAAAAAGGAAAATCTAAAAATCACTACAAAATAAAAACCACAATAAGATGAGATTCAGCCATAAAGAAAAGGGATAGCTGGTGAAACAAACAAGGAGAATATAAGTAGTAAACAACCTCTGGTATTACAGTTCTATGATAGTGCCCATGTGAGATCCTGGAAATGTGCTGGTTATAGAGCTGACCTTGGCCTCTGAATATGGGGCTAGGATTGGTCTTATATTGGTGGAGTTCTCCAGAGCCTGACAGCTGACTCCTCATTGCTGCTGCAGACATGTTGCTAGTCTTGCTGATTATTCCACCCTCCAATTATGCATGCACCTATACACGTGGCCAACTGTCTTGGGTCTCAGGGTCCGTTAGGTCTCCCGCCAGAGGTGTGTGTGCCTGCCTGCCCAGGTCCCTGCTGCATTCTTGTAAAAGAACAAAAAATAGCAGAACTTTTTTTTTTTTTAATTAATCCTTTCACCAGAGAAAACAATTTCACCTTCCATTTGTATGTTTCTACTCAGATAATTTTGTGGAAATGGATCTTTCAGTGACAATATATTGTCTTGCCATTTACTGAAGGATAAACAGCAGTTTAGTAAAATCATAAGCCATAATATGTTTGATCTTCTCTGATTTGAAAATGATGCTCTTATAGATTCTCTATTTTATAAAATATTTTAACTTTTTGCATGTAATATCCTTTACTATTTTCCACTGTTACGTATACATGAGACAGGAATCGGTTGATGATGAATAGATTACTCTTCAATCATGGATCTGTTCTTATGTCAAACCCCATATTTCTCATAATCTTACTTCCTGTGTGACATTTACTTAGACAGCTAATGGAAATGCAAACAATGATATTAGCCAGTGTGTTGCTTCATCTCCACCATTCCTCTGAACAGGTCACTGTTCCCTGAATTTGGTTCCAGAGATAATGAAGCCATTACTCACCCAGGTCCTCTTTCTTTTCAAACATGGCAACAACTGGCTTCATTCTTGGTACCACTTTAATAATCATTGAATAATATCTTTTATCTTTATGATACAGCCTGACTTTCATAATCTCCCAAGTCAGGGACTTCACCTATTTATCTCTGGTGTTCCTTTAAAATACAAAACTCTGCTATAGCTTCTTATGAAACTTTGAGCAAAGTTTAAACTCCCACGATTCCTGGTGTGAACTGATCTCTCAAGCCCTTTTCCGATTAATCTCATATTGTTCTTCCCATTATGTACTTTATCTTACAGTTCCTTGCTTTATAGGGTTTCAAACATGCTAAGCCATTTCTGCCTTCTACAGAACTTTGAGATTTTAGTCACAAGAAACTCTTTATATCTTCATCTGTGTCACATCAGTATTATTCAAATGCTACCTCTTTAGAGTTGTTGTCCTAATTTTCCTATATAAAATACTCACCAGCCTTATAAGCCATTCACTTCACCCAACTTATATTTTCTTCTAGACCTCATTTTGGCCTGGAATCCCATATTCCTTAGTGAATAGATTTACTATTGTAACTTTAATGCACACTTATACACTCGGATATGCACACAACTTACACATACAACTGTTGTTGAAATTAGTGCTCATATTTTTTGTATTCTTCAGTTCGAACATGAATGCTTTATGTTTATTCCCCATAGCACATCCCAGAGTAGATTATGCATAATTGTTTAAAAAAACACAAACCCTCCAGATTCCTTCTAGGGAAAAAAAATGGGACTCTGAATGTTGCTAGCACAGTCTGAAAGACTTCAGCACTGCAGCAAGTAAAGGCTCCTTCCTGCTGGAGGTCAGGGAGCTGCCTGGCATGGATCACCTGTTTTCTCCCCTGGGAGGCCAATGGTCTTTCCCTCTGGTTTTTGGCACACAGTGTCTCCATGTGATACACTTCATGAAAAAGTGTTCACAGCTCATTTAACATGTTTACTACTCTCAATCTTAATAAAATAAATCATTGGCATAATCTGTTGCTTAATTAACATGAAATCATTCAATGAGTAAGTGTAAACTTTCAAAATTTGGTGAGAGAAGCTATTTTCAGAGTTAGATGGACAATCTATACACATGTCTCTTCAAATGGTAAACACACAGCAGTGTAAACCTGCAATTCCAATGCCCAGAATTTGAAGCCCAGCCCTGCTAACTAGGGAGACCCTATATCAAAATTGAAAATAATAAAAATAAAAATAGTTCAGTGGCTCTACAGTGATCCACAGAGCCACACACAAAAACAAAGTCAGTAATTCTACTGAAAGGTACTTTATGATTGTATATGTGAGAGTGTCATGAGTAAAAGTTTCTTGAATATAAAATTGAAATCTCATTAACAATGAATTTGAAATTTGATTTTCCTCACTGTCTCACACTCTTTAGTTCTTAATGTTAGTTTTTCATTGTTTGGAATACAGTTTTTAAAAATCAGACCATGTGCCATGTATATATGGTAAAGGTAGAAGTATTAATTCACAAAAACAATAGAAACAAACTAATATTAGCATTAATTAAAACAGTACTGATGCTTTAAGATAAACAGCAGCATTTCTTCTAAACAGGGAAATTTAATTTCTGAATTTTTTCAAACTTTTAGTTTGAAAATATGACAGTCATTGTAAATTTTGCTAACATGATCTTGCTAACATTTCTTGGTAAACATCCAAACTTGTATTTGCACAGTCAACCTGCATCATGTTACTCTGGTTTTCTCTTCATTTTTGTTGCAGTCATTCATATTTTCATATTACTAAGTAAAAAGTTGATACTACATTACTATGTTCACCAGCAGGCTGTGCAAAGCAGCCCTCTTTAATGATAAAGAATTATAAAGTTATTCAAGTATTTTGGGACTAAACAGCGAAATGAACAGAATGTGTCTCACACATTTAAGCTAGGTAAACATCATCTTTCTCCTCTTTACAGCAGTTTTGCTTTAGCAAGAACAAGAAGGTACAATCTGTCTAACAGACTCTAACTGTTGAAAGACTGCATGTGATCTACAATATCTATGTTTTCACCTTTCATTTATTTGTTTAATTCCTTAGAATTCCAGATGTCTTCTGATGTATCTTAGCTCAAATACTAATAATTATCTTCAAAGGTAGAGAAAGTTCATAAAAACATTTTTGAAGGTTTATTTTCTTTTGAAAATATTTCCATGAAAACTTCTAATTGAATGATGATGATGGATTGAAGGAAAAAGAGAGATTCTTTAATCTTCCCCACCAGATTTTGCTACTGATGACTTCTTGTCCTTTTTCTGATTTCTCATTAATCCACAAGAACTTCTACTCACCTGGATAAGAAATTTTTGAGTCCCTGTCAGGTAGTATTAATAGTAACTCTTATCTCCTATGACACTGACCTATAAATAGATGGCAGTTAAAATTACCCTGCTCCAACTGAAATCTATTTTACGTAATTACAGCCACAGATACATTCAAACACTGATACACTAGATATACAGGTACACTGCAGTATTGATCTGCACAAAGTCTCAATCAGAAGGCAGTATCTGCTATAGGATCATAACAGATATCTCCAAAATATGACTGATAACTGTTTACAAACTCAAATTAAAAACAGCATTTAAGAGAGGTTTTTAAAATTATACTAGATGATCTGCTTTACATTCTGTAATATAATTTTTGTTAAATTTGAATTTATTTTTATTCATATATACACTCTTGCTTACTGATGTCTGAAGTTTTCATGTAATGTATTTTTATATATGTTGACTTACCTATTCCTGTATCTTTACATTTAAAGTGCATTGAATCAAAAGAAATAATATATCATTTTATATTAACACTATATCTCAATATATACATTTAATCTGCTTTATGAATTCTGTATTATGAGCATACATATGTATGCTCATAATACTTTATTGGCAGTATATATATATATATATATATATATACTTTATTGGCAGTATTGGACATAGAAAACAGGGCCTTTGTACTGAGCTGCCCCTGTTTTATTTTGAGAAAAGGTCTTATTAACTCCATAAGTTGCCCAGAGGAGTCCTGAAATTTTTGTCTTCCTGTTTCAGCCTCCCAGAGAGATAGGATTATAGACATGTACCACCAAATTGAGCTCCATTTATATTTGATATGATTATGATGCATAAGACTTGTATTCACAATTTTTTCTATCTATACCTATTTATATTTTTATTAGTTACCAGTATTCTTTTCTCAATTTTCTGTTTAATATTGCAACCAAATTCCTTGAATGGTTTACTAGTATATTGTTCTTTATTTCATCTTTACTTTTACAATAGTTTATTAATACCCAACTTTAATTTCAATACAGTTATACTTTAATTTGATTTAAAACTAGTATCTGTTGTTTTCTGTTCTATCTTGTGTTATATGCACTTTTTAAATTGTTTTTGTTCCTCCTCATATATTCATACTCTAACACATATCTAGTTATTTTTAATGTTTGTGAGGGATTTTAAATATCATATTGTTCAAGCTTTTATTTATGTTATACATCTTTAAGAATGTTGATCTCTGTTCAAGTGGACAGACTTTTGGTCATTCATTTTTAATTGCAAAGACTGGCATTTAAACCTTCTTAGAACAGATGTGATTTAGTTTTGGGAATAGTCCTTGAGTAAAATCAAAAAATTAAAATTCAATCTTACTAACGAAGCAGACATTTGGTTTCATTGGAAAGTCTGGCGTATTTCCTAAAAGGTTTCCCAAAAAGTTCCTTAAAAGGTTTATCTTAGAGATGATAAAACTATGAACTTCCTGCCTTCAATCAGTCAGCTGGTACAATTCTGCTTCACTTATCTCAGACTTAGGGTACTTTTCCTTGATCTTTCTCCAGTGTTAAACAACAATTGTAGAGGAGACTTCATTACATTTGTTACTTACACTATCTGACAGCAGACTGATTAAATGGAAAATGTAACATTTAAAATTTTTTGTTATAAAATTTTTATAGAATACCTTTAGCTATATACTGAAAAATCGTAATACATGCTTTGAATGCATGATAACCCTTTATACTGTTTTCTCCAACTTTAATCAAGTTTAAAATATTTGAAGAAAGTGTCTGGAAATTAAGTCTCTTCCATTATTGTTAAAAGAAAAATGATGGGCTAAAAATAAGGACATACAATTGAAAAAGTGATACAGTTCACCTCTTGCTTATATTTTCCATTAATTCACTAAATAATTTAATGTACCAGTAAAATATTTTAAATTCTTATGTGAAATAATAGATTTATGATGATGATCACTTGTTTTCAAATTTCTTGTTTTATTGATGTCATATAGCCCTTACTAGTACCTTGGATTATTTAGCAGATATAATGAAAATTGTTATTGACTTCTCTCATCACTCAATTATCTGTACCATAAATATCCTTTCTTACTAGGTTGTTTTGGAGCTTAGAAAAAATTTCTTACTTATATTAAAATTTGATTAAATATTTACTTTGTTTTTGGTTCCAGCCAAACTCCAAAATATCTGCCTGTCTGTAATTAGATATTTGTACTAATAATGGTATAAAATTTGGTATGCTTCCAGAGGAAGTCTCATTTAGACCTTGAAGCTGAGAAAAGCTTGAACACATGTCTATGAGACAGGTAATGTGAATATAGATCCTGATACATGTTGACATTTTAAACTTTGTTACAATTTTCTTTTATCTTTTCTTTCTTTTAGATTCTTTCTTTTTTTTTTCTTTTTTCTGTCTTTTTGAAACAGGGTCTTACTATGAAGTTCAGGCTAGCCTTGAGCTCACTTCATATCCCAAGCTGGTCTCGAACTTGCAATGATCCTCCTGCCTCAGGCTCCCAAGTGCTGGGATTACAGGACAGTTTTCATTTGTTAATACACATTGTTAAATTTCTTGTGTCTCAGACTCCCTATTTTTATTATAGTCTCTTAAATAATATGCCCTTTCTCTTTCTGATGTAACAAGCTATTATAAAAAGTCAATGTACTTTCCTGTAAATTATGTTTAATAAATATGAAATTCTTTTGAATTCCTTTAAAAGTTGTGATGAGATGCAGTGAGGCAAAAAAGAAAAATGAACCAAAGTATTTTCTGTAGATACAATGAGATAGTAAATCTAAACCTGCAGAGGACTGGGAAGAAATGGGTTCTCAGTGGGTTGTTCACATGGTACCTATGTGTGTGGAGGTCCCTTAATGCTGCTCCTGTGTAACCCAAGGAAAATGAGCTGAATCTATTGCAGTGTTATGTATTGAGAGTTTTTCACAACCTCCATTTTGTTACGTTCTACTTTCAGATTCTTCAATGACTTAAAAATTATGTCAACTTCATAAGGTAAATATTATTTTAAAATTCCATTAAAGCAAGATATTGCAGAAATTAGAAAACAAAAATGGCTATGTAGTGACAATCAAAAGAAATTTAAGCACCTAAATATTAAATAATAATTAATGGTAATGATCAGTTACCAGAGCTGATGCAAACAGGTGCATTATCAAAGAAACTTCCCCTCAAACTATAGGCAAGTAAGAAAATAAAATGCTGAAAAGTTAAGCACATCAACAATTTTTAAAGGAGATTTACCAGCTCATGAAATTACAACAAACTAACCAACCAAAGCCAATTAATAAAGTCTATTAAGATTTGTCTCAGGCAGATGATTTTAATGATTTTTGCAAACTCATGATACATATGTAATGTTTTCTCACTCTTCAAATACTGCACGACTACTAGTGCCTCAGTTCATACATTCAGACATTTCTACTTGTCTTCACTTTCATTTTAAGCTGTTCTTTGAGAATTCTACACAGTATGGTTATTTATTTCATTTATTATATTTTATTTGCTTAAGAATTTTTTTCTATGGAATTGAACTCTATATGTTATGATAGACACAAGCAAAGGAGGTATTTGAAATTGCTTAAATTACATCTAGTTTGAATGTTATTTTTCAACTTGGTTTTTAATGTATAAAAGGGTTAAAATACCTTTTGAATATAATTCTCTAATGTAGACAAATGATTGCTAATTTGAGTGGTTTAGAAACACCTGACAGATTCATAAAATATACTTCTGGCTGTGCCCATGGGATGTTACCGGAGATGCCTGCCAGGAGGCCAGTAAAGAGGGAGACCCCGCCCTTTTGTGGGTGGGACCAACAAATAGTTTTCAGCTCTGATTGAATGAAAGGGGATTATGGAAGATGCCAGCTGCTTTGCAAAACTATCTTGCTTGAGTAGTTGTATCTTCAGCTGTTGCCACTGACTGTAGATATCTAACTGCAGTTTCCTCATCCTTCCAGAGCTGACTCATACCTGAAGGGAGCCACTGATGCTGGAGATTGATCATGTGTGGGGATAAATCAAGGCCAGTCTTGAAAACAGCCCAAAACAAGCCAGGTAAACAAGCTATTCCAGCTCCAAGAAGGCAAGGGCCCCAAGCCAAGCCGGGCAAACAAGTTGCTATGTGGGAATGTGGGAGGTGTAGGGGTGTGGGGATTTGGGGGTTGAAATTGACACCTTCCTTTTGAATGTATAAGTAAATGTGCTACAGTGGTTGCGCTGTTCTTCTCTCCTATGGGGAGAGTAAGTTTCCATCTGACCCCAGCTTTGTCTCTTTGTTATTTCCTCATCCAAGAAACTCAAGAGCAGCATGAGACATTCCAGTGATTTTGCACTTCAATTCCGAATGAAGCTGTGTCCTTGATCCCTCTCCTTCTGGGGATTCCAGCCTCTTTAACTGAGCGGCTCCTAGATAGTTTGGTGCAACTGGCTATCACAGACCGTTCACATAAGATCACATCGACCTAGCCAATAAATCCCTTAGAACAATTATTCATTTTCTATTGCCATTTCAGTTACTCATATAAATAGTGAATTCTCTGTCAAATAAAACTCATTTAAAAATATCCATTAATGGAGAATTGCAATGCTAGATTTAAAGAAAATACCACAAAACTAAATTTTGGTAGCCAAAAAGAAATTTCAGTGAATCTTAAGGTAAGAAATAGCAACAAGCTGATTTGCAAAGTTTCATGGCTATTTCATTGTTATTTTGTTTTTGACATTCCCTAAGTTTTTCATAATTATAATTACTGTTTCTAGAGTCAGTGATTACTGTCAGTCTAATCAGAATAGAGCTTATGTAAGGTGACGATTTGTCTCCATATACATAGCATCTCCATATACATAGCATCTCCATATACATAGCATCTCCATATACAAAGCAAAGGTTTGGAAATTCATTTAAAAGTAATGTTAGCAGTCTTGTGCTTCATTATATTTTTCTTTCTTGTAAATCTAAAGAAAGGCATCTGTAATTAATACAGTAGCATACATCATGATGTATATAAGAATCTCTTCTGGGGTTTTAACCTTGGTGCTTGTGAATTTGAGTTTTTTTATTTACAGGCAAGGATGACTGTTTCTCTCTTAAATCAAACTGCTAACATCTATA
The DNA here is from genome assembly GCA_004027455.1 of Hydrochoerus hydrochaeris. NCBI lineage: Eukaryota > Metazoa > Chordata > Mammalia > Rodentia > Hydrochaeridae > Hydrochoerus > Hydrochoerus hydrochaeris. The sequence continues at coordinate 82,818 of PVLA01005573.1, forward strand.
GCTACAGCCTCAGGATAATGTATACAACTATCATTAACTGGAACACTGGTAATAATCGTCTTACCCAAGAAGATCTATCGCTGTGTTCTCTGTAAGGAATTGTTCACAACCGCTGTTACACCAGTGACCCTGTGGACGTGGGAGGGGAATTTGCAGAATGCAGGCATGAAACAGATGGGTAGAAAATGTACGGATTTCCCAATATGAAAGTAATTATTATACATTGCAAACATATAAAATACAATTCCTGTTATTAGATAGTATGCCAAGTACCATAAATACACATCGTGTTAGGCACACTGTGTGCACTTATAAACACGTTGTATGTGTGTAACCAAAAGTGTGTGTGTACATCTCAGGAAAATGTAGGAAACATAATGTACAAAATTTCATTTGAGTGGTTATATCATACACCAAGTATATTGAGATGGAATTTGTCCCATATACATTTCTTCTTTTAATTCATTTGCTTTTTAATTGTAATTATGATATAAATAAAAACAGTTACCAGAATTTAGCCTCATAACCATGACTCTTCTACATATTTTTTTAATTAATTTTAAACTTAGCTCTAGAGATAAAATTATTCTTACTGAGTCTTTGTTAGACAGTACACACTGAAAATGATTCAAACTCTTCTAAATATAGCTATTTCTGGTTGCTTCCTCCAAACCCACTCTTTACATTGCAAGCCCGGCTTTTGACTCAGGACGTGAATCAGTGTGGATCATGTCACAGGACTGGGGTCTGCAACTTCGCATTCATTTCCACTAATGGTGAGACCCAGGAGGAAACCTGAAGGGTGAAGGAGACTGAGGTCTGGAAAGTTACCCAAACACTCCCACCCAGTGAGCTCATGGAAGCTTGGCTGTGTTCCTAGATTAAAAATGACTAAAACTCAGAGCTATTTTAGCCTTGATCCCATAATTTCTTTTCATTTTTGTTTCATTTCTATTGGTGCAGAAATCTGCAGTATCACCTGAGTTTCCATAACACCTCATTCATACTTTTTAATTAAATGCAGTATAAATAAAATATCTCCAACTTATCTGAATTTGAATATGTTATCTCTATCTCCAGGTGGGATGCTGATTGGTACGTTTTTACATACTTTCTATAATATAGTCATGAGGATACATCAATATACTGAAAATCTAAGATAATATTGATAATAACCCAATGAAAGAAAGCATTTAGACAATAAGCTGATAATGTGTTAAAAATCACTTCCATATACTTATATGATTTTCAAGATAAGATACAAGATGAAGTAAACTGTATTGTAAAAATTACTTAAATAAACACGCAAAGGACTTTCAGAGTTATTTCAAAAATAATAGGATTCATGTAACATGGATAATTTATTGAATATTAATAGACTATCATCTATGGACACGTGTTCTAACTAACTCAAGGCAAGCATGTAAATATGACTTTAAATGATTAAATAATTTTCACTAATTACTGTGTTCACTGTGTTCAGAAAACATGAGATGGCACTATTGTGGATTTTCTGTGTAAGATATAAGATATTATTTTAAATAAGAAAATTATATTTACTTGTTATTATCAAAGATAGTTTTACACTAGAAAAAGCATGAGTATGTGTTGAGGGTCAATTTCATCCCCGGGGAAGGTTACATGCACTTATAACCCCAGTCACACAGGAAGCTGAGGCAGGCATATCCCTGAAGCCCAGAAGTTTGAGTCTAGCCTGGGTAGCATAGTGAAACCCATTTTCAAAATAATAAATACATGAATGAAATTTAAAAATGAAGATACAAATAAATAAAAATGAGTTGGAATTATATCCACTTCCTTTCATTTTCAAGACCTATGTCATGATCTCGATAAAATTGAATTTTCAAGACTTGGATTTGAAACACAGCATCATTTATTTCAGTTCAAATGTGAGTAAAATATATTGTGCAGTCTTCAACTAGTTATGGTTTCCAAAATGTTGTCTAAGTACTGTTGTACCAGTTTCCCTCCCTCATTTCTGAATCACTAATTGCTCAGTTTGTGGAATGGAGACTTACTGGTTCTGCGTGTTTGGCATTCTTGGTTGGTACATTTCTCTAAGGAACCCACGGATTTATTTCCGGACCCAACGGGAGCCACTTAGATTCATGCAGGAGCAAAAGCTGTATGGGTGTCTAACTTCAACACTCCCTTGGAAAATCAATTCGTTCGTAGATGAGGTTACTTTCATATGTTTTCAGGAGAAACTATACCATATTCTATAGACATTTGAATATTAACAGTAAATTATTTCAGGTCACCATTTCCCTGACTATAGCACTTGATTTTAAGTTTGTTCAAATGGAAGTTGCTTATTCTCCACATCTCACAAAATTAAGGTTTAAGAAGAAATTCAGTCATCTGGTTCAACCTTGTTTCTGTGATGCTATTTCCAAATTCTAACTTTTTCACTTTTATGCTAAAAACATTTGTGAATTTGAGACCATAGCACAATGTGTATATTCTCTTCAGATTTAAATTAATTATTGTAAACATTTAAGCTTAAATATTTCTTTTAAAATGAAAATGTTTATATCTTTTATTCAGTATCTTTCTGTGTGTTTTACCAAAAAACAAACTCACACACACATGTGGAGTTAAATGTTGCTTCTTTTTCTAAGAAAGTTTGTATATATGGATAGTTATATTTCTTAAAATAAATACATGATTATTTTTAAATAAATACATTTCAGTGACAAATGTCATGAAGTCATCTTTGATACAATAATTTTTACAACATGTATGTTCTTTCATTCACCCTTTATCAATTGTTCTAATACCTAGCTTGTCATCTGTGTCAGGAGCCAATCTGGGATCAGATATTTACTCTTATCTTTTTAGATATAAAATGATACAGTTTTCAATGCTTCACTGCTTTCCATGACCTTGCTACTTTCACTGACATTTTCCACTTTACTCTTTCTCAGTCATTAAATTACCCCACACTGGGCTTGTGTTCGTCTTTCCCATATTGACATCAAGCTGGGAAACTCAAACACAACTTGTCATTATCTCTAGTGCTCTTCACCTCCTCAATTCAGCTGCCACTTAGTGTGGCCCTACGCAGCAACCAGAAGTGTTTCCACTTCTAATACATTAGTATCATGATTTGTTCCTGCACAGCACCGTTCATTTCACTGTAGTTACTCTCACTCTCCTCTAAATGTGTCTCTCTGTTTATCAAATTCCTCTTGCCTTCAGTTTTCATATATTTTTGGGTATTGCTTCACAGAATATCATTTGAATCTAAAACTTGTCAAAACTTTAAATTACTTGGATCTATTCATTTCAAAGTTCTCACTTTACAAAATGGACATTAACAGATTTGTTAAATATTTGCAAATCTTTCTATCATATAAGCAACCAATATTATGATTCTAAAGTTTATGATCTCCAAGACCAACTAGAGGATTAATACTACTATACAATCTTTTTTCTTTCTTTTGAAAAAGTACCAATCAATCAGAAAGGAACCTAAATGTAAAAAAAAGCAGAAAATTATTTTCCCCATTTAATCATAAAACTCTTATTTTTGAATGGTTTATTGCTTCTTTTTCAATGATATAATTCATCATGCTTTAACATCCCTGCTTCTTGCATATACATTACTGGGGAAAATCACTAAATTAACATCACTTCAAATTCAGAAATGATTCCTTCTCCTTAAATACTTCCTTAATATCATAAAGCCCTTGTCAATTTCCTCTTATTAAAATATTCCTGGTTTTCCTTTGGAGTATGCTTCATCTTTGTATTGCAATGTTTTACACCATGTCTGAGACAATTCTTATTTTCTTTTAACTTTTTGCTAATTTTAAATCATCCACTTCTTTGCCTACTGCCCATAGCACTCATAAGAAGTTCTTTAAAGTCATAAAATTATACATCTTTCGGTAATAATGTCCTCTGCTTATGTCATACAGAATGGTTTGCAAGAGAGTCAAGGTGCATAAACTTCAGGGGAGAGAAATGTTTTGCAGCTTTAGATGGTAAAAGACAGTTATCTGGAGGAGGGCATTCAGTTGGAATTTTAGAAGAGTGGAAAAAATTCAGGCAAAATGTGTACATAAGACAAACAAATGATAAATGTTTGAAAAGACAACTATATTTCAACATTGCAGTGAATAAAAACATACAATGCCTATGCTTTTATGTATCTGCTGAAGATTATTAAAATTAAAAACTGATGATGTAAGGAAAATCAATTCCACAATATCTTTGAATGATGATGTATGAGTAACAATGTGAATTGTAAACATCACAAATTGAAAATTCATTTACGACACTGAGTTACCAAGTGTGATGCTACCTCAGTTTAAAAACTTGATTCTTTCCACAATTTTGGTTGCAAACCAAGTTGTAGGAGAAGCAAATCAAATTCAATGGTTAGATTTAAAGCTGACCTTATGAGGAAATTCAATTTGGTTCTTGTCCAGTTTAGTTGATGACCGTATAGTAGAGAGAATTGAGTTTGTGCACTGAGGTACTATTGTAGCTTAACCTAACCTACTTAAATGTGTTAAATCACTGCCATTTGACAACAGTTGGGTAAACACATCTAACATAATTCTATTTCATAGCACACTGAATATCTCCTGCATACATACAGATGGACACTGTGTAGACAGAAAAGGATACAAGAAGACAAAGCACAATATCCAAAACATACTGACAAATTTGTATACTGTAAACTGTTGGTTACTTACATTATGATTTCTCATGATCTGCTGGCTAGTCGAAAGTTATGGCTCACTGTTACTGCTGAAAATCATGAGAAAGCATTCTGCCATGTCATTAGCCATAATTAAACTGCAGATCTGATTTATACTTAATGCACATCACTTTCACATTGTAGAAGGGAAAAAAAGTGCTAAGTGAAACCATGATCAGTTGAATGCCATGGGTCTTGCTTTGCTCCATTCCTACTAAAGAGTTGCCTATCTGAGATAGCTTTCAGGAAAGATTAAAACAAGCAAATATCACTGAAATGATAGTGGATTCCACATTATGTCAGTGGAGTAGAGATTCTTCTTGTGGCTCAAAGTGGTGCTACCATACACAAACATTCCTAGCCCAGCTAGAGTTATTTCTAAAGTAGTGAAGAAGAAACAATCTATAGAAGAGTATATAGAAGCTATGTATATATATGTATATATATATATATATATACATATATATATATGATTTTTTTCTGAAATATATTGAATAGTGTTCATTCATTATGCACTATTTCCTCATATTTGTATTTTATATATTATGTTGTGTTTTACTATCAGTGTCATGATTTAAGCCAGGAACATGGAGAGAAGTTCTTTTCTCTATTACCCTCCTCATACAAAGACACCTGAAATGTACACACACACGCAAAGATTTTCTTCCTCTGTTTATGGCATTTAATTAGAAAAATACTTGTTAAAATTAGTTCAAACAATGGATAATAAATTATTCCTACAGAATTTATAGGCATTCGAATCCTTCAGAAAGCAGGCAACATTTACGTGAGATCTGTTGTAACTAAATTCATGGCTTTATTTTTTTAAATTTGTTTTACTGATTGTTTAAGAGGGATAATACTAATTTGTGTTACAAATACAAAATAGCGTGTCTCTGATGATAACATTACCCAGATAATAATCTTACCTCTTTCACTATGTGAGACCAATTTAATTAGAATCTTTATTATAGAGGATGAACTGATTTGTTTCCAAGTTGGTGACAGTTAAGTTGATTGAGGATTTGAAGGCCACATTATTGCAAATGTGTGAGTGGGATTCAGAGGTGTGACCTTGGGTACTATATATATGGTCTTTTATTGCTTACTGTCTCACACTGCTTCCCATTTCTGTTTCTCTACTGCCATGAACTATGTGGCTTTCCTCCACCGTGCCCTTCTGCCATGATAATTCTGCCTTGGAGTTAGCTCACCATGGACTAAATTCTCTGAAACCAGTAGCCACGTTCAACTGCTCATCTTCAAGTTCAGATATTTTATCTCAGCACAGGAAAGCAAACCAATACAGTGGAGATGAATTACGGACTCTGAGCTGTAAGATGTATTTGTTTCTCGTTTCATTTTCCCTTTGGTTTGGGGCCTCATTTATTACTGATAACATCATGAAAACCATCCAAAATAAAAACTCTTGCTAAAAAAAAAAAAAAAGCAAATATGGCTATGATGATTTGCTTATCTCTTTGTTTTCCTACCTTGTCTCTGAATTTAGCTAAGTGAATAATATAATATAAAATTTCAATATCTTCACTGAGAATGTGTGAATTTCTTTTTAGAGCAATTAAGTTAATCTTTTACTAGTATGAACATGTATATTCAAAATAATTCCAGGGGTTGTTCTTTACTTATGATGGATTTATTTAAGATTTTTATACTATAGGATGATACAGAAGCAGTAAGTATGCAGTGGAAATCATACTTCAAATTCTGAAATTTAATCTTTTCACAATTGAGCAGTATTGACTCCTGTCATTTGCTTAAGTACAACCAGTTGAAGGAGTCAAAGTTCTAGTTAACCATGTGGTTAAGTAGAGAAACATTATTTTGTGTTACTAGTTTTCCTGGATACAGATTAATAAATTCATTACATTGTCAATAATTTATTTTAGAATAGGCTATGTGTAATATGATTTTGCAAAACTTAAGGCTACTATTTATGTTCTGAGTAGGTATAATATTTAATAGAATTAGGTATATTAAGTGTACTTTTGACTTATCATATTGTCTACATAGAAAGGGTTTACCAGAATACAATCAGATTATTAAGAAGGTGAGACTATGGTGCCTTTCTTCCATTGGCATGTTTTAGAAAGAACAACTTCAGAAACACACTACTACTGTTAGATGACAGGCAAGTTTGGGCTTTTAATATATATTTTTAATACCAGCTTTCTAAAGGTATAATAAGCAAAAGCTACAAAAAATGATTTAATATGTTCCTATGCATATATGCATGTATATCTTATGCACTTGTGTATATGTTTCCAGAAAAGTCGATTTTTATTACAGTATTTATTTTAACATATAAATAGCAAAATTTAAAAAAGTAATTAATTTGAATAATTGTACATATAATAATCTTTAAAAAACCTCAAAAATATTTTCAGATTGACTAACATTCAGCTTGAATGTTTATTGAATAAGAATTTAGGAGAGATATAACAAGTTTTGTTTTGTACTAGGAGTTCAACTCAGAACCTTGCCCTTGCCAGGCAGTGCTGTACCGCTGAGCTATATCTCCGCACCTCTGGATTATAATGGTTTGAATATTTCACTTTTTAAAAAAATTATAGATTTTTGTTTTACAATTATTCCTAAGAATAAATAATAATATATTCATAAGAATCACTTTTAGAAATGGTCTAACTTCAGTTTCATTTACTATTAAATGAAACTATCTGTTTAGGATGTAATAGTCTATGTAACAGTTGCTTTACATTGTCATATACTTTATTCAAGGAATAAAGTTATTCTTCTCGCAATATTCAAGGAAAAACCATAGAGTTGATTCTCCAGATAACTGAAGAAAAAAATGCAGAATTTTATGAATGCTTTGGTAAGTATTCAGGACTAATCATATCAGACTAGGTTTAAAGACAGTGCACAAGCATAATATAAATCAATGTGTTGCTAATATTAGTAAAAAAACAGTCATTTACCTGTGCATTTTATTTTGCAACTTTCATCATATTTCACACTCCATTCCACAGTAAAAGTTATCAGCTAATACTGAAATCTATCTTCTATTTTAATAAAGGAAGTCTTGTGAAATTTAACTTCTTTTGATGCTCATGTGCCAACACTGAGATAAATTCTAAAGATTTATTATTCCTAGGAGGTGGACATTTTTATTTATTTATGTTATGAAATTTAAAAGACAAAATTAATCCAGATTTAGTGGCTATCTCATATGGAATATTCTTTTTGATAGACAAACCCAATTATATAACAATATATATCAGTTACATATGCTCTTCTCAAAAATAACAGTGTTTTAAAAAAGTAAGCATGGTAAAGTAAAAAGAAAAGAAAAAAGTTAAAAGAAAGGAAAAAAGGGCTTTATATCTGTGGCAATAAATGTATCATTTGATAAAACGTTATCTGCAAAAATATGACCAACACACAAAATGTTTTGTATTACAATTTTAAGATTTGCAGACTCTATTGTGAAATTTAAAATGTAGAGCAATTAGTTGAACATTTGAGTCATTTGTCATCTGCCAAGTACTCCCTAATTCAGCAATAACTACACAGGCAGCTTTGAAATTCTTTTCCATCTCAAAAAATGTAGCAAGGAATTTCTATATGTTACTATCAATAAATAAAAATGAACTGACATGCAAAGTCCTAAAAACATCTTTCCAAGTCCATCCCCTGCCACCTAACCTGTCTTTGACAAATAAACAGATATATTCTGTTATTCTATAATAGTTTTTCACTTTGTCTTTGAAGCAAGCTTTAACCATGTCTTTGAGTAGTGTCCTGAACTGTTTCTTTACAGTTTTCAGAAGAAATATTCAGCAATATTTGATATGAAAGAAAATAAATGTTTGCTGAATAAATGAGGAGGTGATAAGGGTTATAGATGAGATTTTTCCTGTCTTGAAGAATGAATTGTTAACTAAGTAGAAGTTTGCTGTTAAAAAAAAAAATCAAAAATACAGAAGCATCTTTCCTCATCAGTCTTTCTTTCCAGTCATTTTTTAACAGGTCAGGCAATGTCCTGTTTTAGTGTTTTGGATTTTCTGTAACTTCTTAATGGAATGGCACTGAAATGCATGTGCTCAAACGCTTAAGACTTTCCTCAAATGAGAGGGAAAGCATCCTATCAAAAAATATAAACTCCTATTCCAACTCTATTTAATTTGCTTGATTTTTCTCCTAAATTAAAGCCTTAGGAATATTAATACATAATTTCTTTTAAAAATTTTGTGTGATATGTGTCTTTTACTTCTGAAATGTAACCTTTCAACACTCCCACACTTACTTTCTATTCTACAATCATAGTCCTTAGACAAGAAACTAATTTGTCAATAAAAATATAAATTAATGGATGTTAATGAGCATATATGTTAGTATAATATAAAATTTATAAATCCTTCACATTCTTTTTCATGCTTCTATTCCATTTATATCACTTGAGATAAGCTAGGCCTCCCAGAAAAAGAAATCTAGAACCCAAGTCATCTCATTTAATAAACAAATGTTTGTAATATTCTCACTTTAAATATGAGTACACACATCCCACTTAATATGAATACAAATGTGAGTTTGGGAAGCACTGTTATAATTGTCAGAAAGGGACACATACTGGCAGAGGCTGATCTAGAACAGTGTGACATATTTCCTCCAGAATAAATATCCAAGTCCTATACTTTTCACTTTTACTATAGCAGAAGGAATACAATTCTTGATTTGTCTTCTTTGATAGCTGAGGTCACAAAATTGCGTTTTCTTTCCTGGAATATTCTTCTACTATATTTACTACCTTTAGCAGGTGGTGTTTTAGGCTTTCTGTTTTGAATGCAGCATAGAAAAGGAGAAACTCCACCCCAGGCATGGTCTGCAGTGTAAACTACTCTGTTCTTTTGACCAAATGATCCAGTGTACATTATCCTATTACAAGTCTCTACAAAAGCTAAGAAGTTTTATAGAACCTTTCACATTTTTAACAGGAATATTATGGACCCGTAAGCTAGGTAGCAGCTGTGGAGATTCATGTACTCTTCTTGAGGAAATTATTGTCATTTCAAAAACAGAAATCAGCTTATGATAACATACTTACAGAGACTGAATATTGCAGTGTGAGATACCAGGAACCCATGAAATTGAGCTATGTTTCATCCGATGGATGCAATCCTCAGTTTCCACCAAGTTTATCACAAGGGAGGATTAGATGTACAATGATCCTGAATGAATAAGTAAGTTCCTACGAACCTATGTGAACTTCAGTATTCCAACTTTCAGTCATCTCATGTAATCTCAGCATTTCTTGTAAGTAGCTAAATGAAGAGAAAACTAAAACAAGCTTATTTTTTATATTATCAGATCCCACTATTTTCACTTATCTTGTCTCAGTGTTTACCTGAGATACTGAACTTTGTGTTTCAATCTTATAAATATCCTAAAGTTTTTGGTATTGAGCTTGATCAGGTAAAATATCATCTAGAGATACATATGAGGGAGTGAGATATTAAGGATATCTCTATCTAGGGATAGAGATACATAAGAGAGTGAGTGAGATATTAAGAACATCATCATTTGTCCTAGGAATTGTTGGTACAATGTAGAAAATGCTGAAGCTGCTGATGTTTAATAACTTTAATAAAGGTTAATAAGATAACCTAATTGTCCTATTTTTGGAATGTGATTGGATCACAGTGATGCTATAGTCACTAGTGTACTTCTTCATGTATGATTTTAGTACCTGTGTGGCAGGTAGAATGTGGCGTCTGGTGGGAGATGTGCCACTGGGAGTGCTTGGAAGCTTATATTCTTGCTCCCATCTCCTCTCTCTTCTTCCTGGCTGTCACAGTGTAACCAGCTTTCCTCCATCAGGGCTTTCTTCTGTGCCATTTCTGCACTGAAGCTAGTTTAGCATAGATTGAACTCACTGAATTTGTGGGTCAGTATGAACCATTTATTCTTTAAATTGCATATGCTGGGCATTGTGTCCCAGAGAGAGGAAAGCTGACCATAATGCATGGTTGACAGCAAGGGTAATTAGATAAAATTCTGGCAACTCAGCATCATTTTTCACATTTTACCTTCTCACCCATATTATATGGGAAGAGATCTGAAAATGCACTCCCCCAAAACACTCTCCAATCTTTCTTCATAATGAGAGTTGACAATGTAAACTCCAGATGATGAAAGAGTATGAAACCTCATTCTTCAGTAATATATGCATCTATGCACTTGAAATTCTAGGCTGTAGCCTCCAAAAATTGTTAAGATTAATCCATAAGATGCCATAAACATGTGAGATCATAATCAAAATTTTTGTAGTTTTTATGGAATGTATTTTGACAAAAATTAATTAATGTGATTGCTTTCTTACAAAGTATAGGTTCCATAGTACTCACTCTAAAAATGTAAATAAAATATATCATACATGTAGTTAAATTCTATGTTAACATAAGAGGAAACATATTTTACATTCTATTATCAAAATCAAAGAGAAAATAAAACATGTCTTCATTTGAACATATCTATATATTTAGAATAAAATTGAAATAATCTAATGTTAGTAAACACAAAAATACAGCTAAACCACGTTAATTAGGCTAAAAAATCAATACTATCAATACTTGTCTGTGAAGTAATTAAAATCCAACATATTCACTAGAATTCATAAAATGAAACAACATTTTGACTCCTGGGTATGGCTAAAGTAAGGAATTTATGAAGTCTGTATTTGAAGCATATTTGTCTACAAACACTTTCTCTTTCAAAAAGACACATTATGAAAAGTTTTTGAAATTTTTCTAAAATCATAGAACAATAGTATATATTACAGCAAAAACATCATCAAAATAATGTAGTTAAAAACACACTATTTAAAACATTGTTATTTACTCTCATCCTGCATAAAAATATAAATTACAGCTGGGCATTGTGGAACTCATTTGTTATTCTGGCATGCTGGAAGGCTGAGGCAGAAATATCACAAGGTCAAAACCATCCTGAGAGACTTAATTATTTAGCAAGATTGCATCTCAAAATAAAATTTTAAAATAGGGCTTCTGATGCATCTCATTATAAAGATCTTTTTGGTTTTTAATCTCAAGTACCACGAATAATAATAATGATAATAATAAATAAATAAATTGAATTTATTCATTCATCAATAAATGCATACATCACTTTATAAATACATGTGACTGTGTCAGCATTTATTTTCACTGTATATATTTACCAAAATAAAGTCTCATTGATTTGGTGGTAACTTGAAATCCTTCAGGTTCCTGTCTTGGCTTGAAGCATGACATTTTAATTTAATATTTCTTTTGAATAATTCCATTTTAAAACATAAAAATGCGATGTCTCTGATTTTTAAACATTTATTTTTTTAGTATGTAGAATTGGTAGATTCATAAAAATGTTAAGCAATCTTTAACACATCCTCATCATATTATCTGTTCCACGAAAATTAGTCATATCTTAGTACCAAAGAAATAAAAAAGTAACTTAGAAGGGAGAAATATTGCATAAATGAATATTTAGAATTAAAAATCAAAATAAGTAAGAAAACCAGTACAAAAAGAAGATTCTACTACACCTAAAGCCTGGCCTTTGCTGGTGACGGCATTCTTGGGAAAATGATTCTGAATATAGATGTTCTCAGATTCTGTTGAAATAAACAAATGAATCATCCCTGGAGGATTGAAAAGTCGCTTGTGTCTGCTGTGCACTCTACAGCCAGTTCTAGGAAACAAAAGGACACCTGAAAAGTTCTGGCTTGAACAGAAAGGATACACTCTCAAGGACTGATGGGATTCACTCTCTATTAACACAGTATCACTGATGAATTATATTTAAAATTAATTAAACAGGGAAGGGAGCTATGTTTACCAACAGAACAAATGCATTTGTTTCTCTTATTGCTCCAACTATCTTTATGTAATTAAGTACCAATATAATTGCAAGTTACTTAATCTTTCTAGAAATCAGTTACTTCATCTGGGAAATGGGAAGGATTGGGAGCAATCTTAGAGGTATTTTGAAGTTGGCAGCCTAGGGCAGAGGTTCATTAAAACAATGAGACATGGTAATAGAGTTTGGTTCTCTCCCCCCATGCAACATTTCAGCCTTGATGTGAAGTTTCTGGGGAAAACCCCATCAAAAGGGGAGACAAAACAAGAGCACAAAGGGAAATTTTAGCTTCGGAATCCTACAAAACTACAGCGAATGTAACTTCTTGCCGGATAAATATAAAAACCTCACTAAAGACCTATCACCTTTGTTCTTTTAACCACTACATCTTAGCCAGCTCTCAATGAACACTGATGACACACTAAAGGACCAAGAAAAAAAAAATGCTTGAAGACACAGAACAGTATCAGAGTCATTCCTAAGACATGGCAGACACTTTGGAATTATCAAACATAAAACTGAAAATTACAGGTTAATATGGTAAAGTTTCTAACAGAAAGAGTAGGCACCATGGGAAAACAGAAGGGAGAGGTAAGCAGGGAAATGGAAACTAAGAAAGCATAAGACAGAAAGGCTATAAATAAAAACAGGGAAAAAATGGAAAGCATCATGATTATTATTTCAATTATGTAGCTAACAGACTTTAAGGACTTTGGCATGAAGTTAGTGAATATCTCAGAATTCAGTATTTGCCCTAAATGGAAGTTGTAATTTAGATTAAAATCAAAATTAAGAGTTACAAAAATTTCAATATTCTTTTATTGTGTTTGTCCTAAACTTATTAGTTAATGTTATTTTTCTTCATTTTTTTAATATTTTTTCCTATTTTATGTCGTGTTAATAATTTGATCTGGATGTAATTTTGAGCTGCAGTCTTTATCTCGCGCTATGAGTACATGAAAAAGGTCTCCATGCCAAAGCTGTGATTAACTTTATAGATGCAGGGGAATTATGGAAATGTATCATGCAAAATGCCTACTTGCCAAAATTATTCCTTGACCTTGTGCTTAGGAAGAGTTTTAAATAATTCAGTGATGTATTGAATGAATAAATTTGTATTGCTTGTTACCCTAAACAGTCATGCATTCACTTTTCCTTGACATTTTTAATAAAGCCTAGTTTTCCAATATTCATGAAATATTTCATTTCAATTAAATTACATAGGTTTTGAGAAAATAGTTTGCCCTAAGCTGTTTAGTGTTGACACCAGCTGTCATTTGTTTTTTCTTTGGTGTGATGCCCATGGAAACTTTAACTACAACTAATGCGAAGCACTGTCATTGTTTAATCTGAAGCACTGTCATTCTTTAATGAGTTATTTTTGATCATGTGCAAAACAATCCTGTTTAAGGGATAGAATAACAAATAATATTTTGTGTTTGCATTATATGCTACATACAAACTTGAAGTTTCAACATAAACTTTGGCTAATTTAGTGGAAATTATAAGTAGATATAAACCTTACTTCCAAGGATATGCATGTAAAATACTATCTTAAACTTTTCTATTATCTCTTACATTACCCGTCCTTATGGTAAACAAGTAAATGTAAAAAGGGGCCCAGCGAATTTTTAAAACATTGGAGTATGTAGCTTTTGGGTCTTCAGTTTTTAAAAATCTTTACACCATCAGATAGCATTTATATTTTACTGATCTGTTGAATTCATATTGTATTTGATGACATTCATGCCTTAAATACTTTTGACTTTTCTCAGGTTATTTTTTTCTTAATCAGGTCATTTGTTGTGGAAAAAAAAGACTTTTCTAAAAGTTATAAAAGTATCAAGAGTAATTCTGGTTACTAAGCCTGGAGCTTTGACAGTCTCCATTATTTAATTACAATACAAGTGTTTAATGAACTGGACTTATTGGATTGAAACACATTTCACTCAATTTTAAGAATAATGAAGCTATAATTGCCACATTATTAAATAAAAGCAATGAAAAAATTGAAATGTATGATGCTTTAAATTTGAAATACCATGAATTAATAGTATCTACACATTAATAAGAATTTTGGACTTTTAAAAATTTCTATATGGCACCTTTGTGTTTGATAGCTTTCACATTAAAATTATTGGCATTTCCATAACAAAACATCCTTTCAGGTATCCTACATTCACCTAATCTCTCTTCTAGAAAGGCATGTGGCTTCATGCTGCTGGGATTCCATGCTACAAAAGAATTTAAATCTGCTCTATTGCAGAAGGGTAGAAAAAGACACATTTGAAAGGTACTTGAGAATTTTGGACAGTATTTTCCTTTTTATAAATAGCAAAGAAAAACAACAATATAATGTTATTCTCTCTAATTCACTTGATAGAGACTATACCATCCATCCAGGATGAAAATGTCTCCAGCATTCTAAATGGGCAGACTTCGAAGGAGGCTCTGAGATGCTTTCTCTGAGGTGAACGTGTCTTGTATAATTTTCTTTCTTTGAGTCTGGGAAAATCCGTGAATACCAAGGAAGAGCATAACCCTTGATTGGTGCCTCACATGGCAAAAACAATGATACAGTCCTCCCCATTATTCCATTATAATATTATAGTAACTCTTCACCATCATATCAGATAGGAGAGATATTTTCTTGCAGTTTTTGAAGAAGTAAAATGCCAAGTACAAGACAGCCAAGTAGCTAAGATCTAAAGTGTCCTCACAGAGCTGAACAAAATCTTCATAAGACAATGTAGTATGAAGAATAAAACTTCAAATAAACGATTTCTGCAGCCACTTAGGTAAGTGCGAAGAGCTCAACCCTAGGATGAGATTGCAGGCTCACTGACACTGAAACTTGTCCAGTAAAATCTCAAAGCAATGACTCAGGTAATGCATGCACCTTTTACTCCTTTGAGAAAAAATGAGATATATATTATGCTTTCAAGTGCTTACTCTGTACTGATTTACTGTGCTGCTGTGAAAATTGGCACAAATTATAAAGTTTTGTTTGAATATCAAAAATCAAATATTTTAAGTATTTTTCAATGTAGACTAGTATTGTTTGATTTAAAATAAACTTTAAGTATAAATTTCAAAAAATGCACTAGAAAATATTAAAGCCCAGTGTCTTGGCATGTTTCCATCACTGGGATGTAATACCAGACACCTGCAACTTATGGAGGACGATTACATGTTGACTCACAATTCAATTCATAACCAGTTCCAAGGCAGAAACGCATGGCAGAAAGGCATTGTGGAGGAAAGGTATTCAATCTATGGTAACTGGGAAGCAGAAAATGAAGAGAGGAGCTGGGTACAAGAATCTGTTTCGTATTACAGTCCCAGCGAACCCCCCTAACCGTGCCCGTCTCTTAACAATGACTTCAGCTGCTTAACTCAGGAATGGATGAGTCCATTGATGAACACGACACCCTCATTTTCTGACTCCACACACATGCAAAGTTTGGGGGACAGTTTCCATGCAATTCTTAACACATAATATGTGTCTATGCATTTATATACATATAGGTGTTTGTGAAGGTACATTTACATGCACATATATAATTACATATAAATTCATATACACAGGTTTATACATATGCACACTGTCTTAGTTATTTTTCTCTTCTGTTGAGACAAAATACCTGACACCCAAAGTTAGGGAAGGGAATGTTTATTTCTTAGGAGTGGGGGTTTCAGTTAAATACTCAGTTGGCTCCAAGGCAAAATGGCATGGCTGTGGGGCAGCAGTTCACGGCAGCCACAAACAGCAAGGTTGAATAGCAAAAGAGAAAGACATGCCTTCTTCCAGAAGTTACACTGTATGCTGGCTCCACCCCTGGGTGGGCGTAGCACTCATAACACCAGTCTGAGCCCTAGACAATGAAACAATCACAAAAGCTACAGTTTACCACATCCATGATTGCATGACGCTTGGTACGTGGGGTGGGGGGAATCTGAACATTAACCATAGCACACACACTCAAACACAGACACAGATATTGAATATATTTCCTTAAGATATGTGGCCATAAACAAAGTAAAATTTAGAATTTATCAGTGTTACAGATCTTGATTAAAGTTAGGGGAGAAAAACTGCAGAGGCAAATTGTGCACAAAAATTGTTCATTATCCTCTTTAATCCAGAAAATCAATGTTGTTGACTATATACATGTACATTCATCCCAATAATAAGATAATATGTACTTGGATCAATGTAATTATGTTTTTGGCAAAGTAATTTTAATTAAAGTAATTGAAATATTTTAAAATAATTTCATGGCAGCTAGTTATGGTAGCAGTACTTATAATCCCAGCATCCAAGAAACTGAGGCAGGAGGATCCAGCAGAGTTTAAAGCTAGCCTGGTTTGTGTGGTGACTACAAGACCAGCTGAACTACATGGTGAGACCTTGTCTCAAACAAAATAATAATAATAAATTAATTAATTTTAAGGCAAAGAATTTTATTGAACATAATATTATACAAAAACAGCAAAATTTTCTAGAGGAGCCCAATTTAAGAGCAACTCATTCAAAATAGGACAATTTCAAAGTACCTACAATAAAGTAATTTATTCCTTGAAATTTGAATTTTAAAAGAAATACAATAATTTCTACAAATTATGCTAACTTTGCTATTTCTATTTGCCTGTATTTCATTTTTTGACAGCATATTTATTCATAGAGATGGGACTTCTTGGTGTAAGAGTCTGTTGTAAATTTCATTTATTGAATAACTGTGCATTTTTGCCTTGAAATCAACCAGGGGCAGGTCTGTGACTAAATTCTTGACAGTTTTTATTTTGGATCACCCTCATACTTTTTCTTTGCATTCTGGAGTTTGAACCAAGGTCTTAGTACTGAGCAACATTACTATCCACGTTAGTAAAAAAAAAAAAAAAAACAATATAGACTAGGCTTGAATTTATGATCATTCCTAAAGAATCCTGGAGTACTGAGAGTAGAGTCACACACTATCTCACTGGTGTATATTTGTGAAAAATTCATAAATCCAAAATGGATACACATTCAAACTTATTTTCTCACTAAGTATATACATATTTATTTGCAACTGTCATATTATATTTAACAGTGCTATTATTATGATAGGATTGTATGAACTTACAGTTAACCTAATTAATGTCTAATAAATTTGAAATACATTTCTTAACACTATCCTAAGGAAATCCACTGGTATCCTGCTCATTCACCTGTTGTATGCAGTGAATTAAACACTGAGAAAAACATGAAATTTTTCTACTCAGTGTGAGTATCAATTCAATAGTTTTTGAAAATTTTCAGAATACTTTAAACAAAAAATTTTATAAAAAATATTTCTTGACATTCAAGTTGTGGCTAAACCTACATAACATTTATTTCTTTGTACTTTAATCTTTATGTGGCATAATATATTACATTGACTATATTTATATAATGGAACAAATCAATAATATTCACCCATGATTCATACTGTTTTCTGCTCTAGTTAAATAAGGTCAATTTACCAGCATATTTAAGAGATGTTTCAATGATTTATGAAACATCTTTGGAGATAGAATTTTTTACAAAACTTTTTCTAATAACATTTTAACAGTATCTCAGGTGAAATTCATGTTTTGTGAGTGCTAATGGGATATTTGATTTGATAAGTCATAAATATCAATGATATTAATGCAAGCTATATATCTCAAAAGTGAATAGATAACAATATAACTCATCTTACAATAAAAATGTATCAGTACATAAAAGTTTTGAAATCATTTATTAGAAATTTACAAAATACATAGAACTATGGAATATAAAAAAAAGAAACCTTCTTTTGCAAGTTAAAATATTGTGATCTTTATTTTGGAAAAATAACAAAAATATATAATGTTAGCTTTTTCTATGCTGAAGCACAATAATATTTTAACAATAACTATTAATAAAATAATCATTGTACAGCTCTTGTATAATAAGACAAGAAAAATGGTAAACTTCACATTAGAAGATAAAATTTTCTTTCAAATTAGCACCTACAGCTTATACTTACATTTAACTTTCTTTGAGTTTATCTTAGCATATTTTAGATCTCAGCTGTTACACTGCTCATGAAGGTGATGGCAGATTGGATACCACAGAATATTAATACGAAACCATAACAAAGCACCAAGTAGAAGTAAATTAGAGAAACAGAATGAAAACAATGACAAAGTCATTGTTTAGTTCATCTTTCTCCAAAAACCTGTGATCTAATTAACTCATTCCACTTTAAATTTATTGATCTGAAACTTGAATCAAGATGTTTCATGTATCTTTGAGAACTTTTCAAAAAAACTGGGAGTTTTCTGTCCAAGTGTGTCCAACTTAGTTTTTGTTTGGTTTCTGTTAGGAGGGAGGCCTGGCAGGTGATCAGGGGACAAGCAGGCAGGGAGAGTGGGACTCAGGCCTTTCTTGTCTACTTGCTTTTTCAGCACTGTGTCACAGAAGAGGCTTCAAAGCAATGGGCCCATTTAATCACGGACTGCTGTCCAAAAGAGTGAGATAAGGTAAACCTTTTCTATGTATAAATTGCTAATCATAGATATTTATTACAGTAAGAAAAATGTAATAGAATTCACAACCAAGAACTGTAATGTTCATAATAGCACTGTACTTGGCTAAGTGAAACCTGGCTTCAAAGCATACATAGCTTTGTTCCTCTTTGGTATTTATTGTTTTAAAGTTTTATTAATACATGATTGCAGCATGTAATGTTCACATTCCTTGTGTCTAATTAATAAGTGTCCAGAACACTTTTTAATTTCTTTTCATCACCTTTTCCCTCTCCTCCCCCTTCTTTGATTCCCTTCCACCTGAGAAAGATCTGCTCTCCTACTATACTTCTGATTATTTTTCATTTTGCGCTTATTTATAATTGAGGTTTTTTATATGAGAGAAACTATGTGATATATAAGCTTCTCTGTCTGATTTACTTCATTTAACATTGTAGTCTCAAGGTGCATCCATTTACCTACAAATGACTCAGATTTATCTTCTGTTTATGGCAGAGTAATATTCCACTATATATATAAATACCACATTTTCTTTATCCATTTATTTGTTTATGGACATTCATGCTTCTTATGCCATTTCTCTATTATGAATTATGCTACTATAAACATGTGTATTCATGAATCACCACAATTTGACATCATTAAGTCTTTTTGAAAGTTTCTTGTAAATGGACTAGATTACTTTTCAGTTTTTCTAATATACATTTTCTTTTGAAAGAGAGCAATACATTTAGAAAACTCTAGCATCAAATATTTATTTCAAATTTAAATAAGAGTTATACATATTTGGAATCACAGTATATACAGAAATCAAGCAGACATTAGTTTAAATCCTTAATTTAAATATACCATTGTTTTAGACAAAAATAATTTAAAATTAACTATGCGACTGAATGTTTTCTTAAAAACAGGTATTGATACTTATTTTCTTGGGAAGAACTTAGTTTTGTACATCACACATGCATATAAAAATGTGCATACTGTCAACTCACACATGTAAGCATATCATTTTTGATTCTACATATTTACACCATGTATTATCAACAGATTAATGTGTTAATGACTAATTAAATTGCTGTTCTAACTGCCAAAGAAAATTTAACAAATGAAGTGCTTGTATTAGTTCTACATCTTTTGTTAAATATATTAGCTTGAGTCATAGCTGTTTAGTTACATATTATTGAAACTAGTGATGTCTACAGCAATTAATAATATACAAATAATTTACATTCAAATCTGGTATTTATTTTACCTAACAATTAACTATCTTATTGGTAAAAATTATTTTAATCTGAAATATTATTTTAGGTCTGGATAGCCAAATGTTCTTGAGAATTCAATGTTATATTTTGACAAGTAATAAATTATCTAGAATAAATGTTTCATTTTATTATTTTTTCATTTATTGAAGAAATTTAAAAGTACAAGTTTGACTTATTCATCATGCTAAAAACTGATTTTATAAACACACTGAAGAATAAATGAATGCACTGGTTGATGGGATAATTTTCCAAGAGCACTAAAATGCATATGTTACCATCTATATTCGGTGACCCTTTGCACTTTCTTATAGTTTTCCTACATTTGACTTGTAAATTCTCAGATCTATTAAAAATTAAAAGATATTTACTTTTAATATTTAGGAAACAAATAGGTTTAAAAAACTAAGTTATATGATACACTAATTGCCTTTCTTTTAATATTATTAGGTTACATAGAGCTTAAATAAAAAAACAAAATGTGACATCTAGTTTATATCAACACCTAGTTTATAACTGAGAAGTTTAACCTACGGTAACAAATAAAAGTAAGTCTAATAAAATTTACCTTAATGAATTTTCAATATTTTATTTATGAACATTTCTTACAAAGCAATGCCTAAATAATATCAACTATATTACAAGAGTTAAATGACCTTCTGACTACATTAACATTTTATCAGCCTCCATTTGTGGTAGCCGTCTTTATTTGAGGTACTTAAGGTACCTCACTGTATTTTTCTTCATGTTAAAAGTACAGATCATTATTCTTCTAGAATTTTGGAAGTTCTTCACTAAGCATATGTTCTTTCCAAGAGGCACTAATCTTAGCAGATTAATGGTTGTAAGAAAATTCACCATGGTTTGGGGATAATGAAATTTAATCTGTTAAATCCTGGTTTCAGAAAACAATTTCAGAAATACATGTACATAGATTAGAATTTAGGAAAATAAAAAATGCTCTGAACTATTTACCTAAAAAAAAGTTTTTCAGTATATTAGGGTACATTTTTCAATGATTAATTTTCCAGCTACTTCTCCAGTTAGAAAAACAGGGAAGTTTCTAGAACTGAAGATTAGGAGAGAAGATTGATGAGATTGTTTGAATGCTGCAAAGTTCTACAGATTGTGCCCAGAGTCCCATATCTGACCACATGTAGTTTTCAAACTGCACACTTAAAGAGGCAGATTCATTGTTTTATGGTTTAAAGACTTGATAGATTCTCAAACTAATAAGAATTATGAGACAGAAAACCAAGGCTACTTCCGCCACCAGAGAAAAATATTATAGTTTAAAACTCAAAAATCAATAAAAATAGTTACAAAGAAAAGCCACTAAAATGTTACTTTCAATGTAAAATTAAATTCAACCTATAAAACAAAATATCATCTCCCTATTTCCATGTTCAAATTTTGGTATGTAATACCAAAAAAAAAAATCTGTTCCCAAACATTCTATTATGATGAAATTACCTATCAAAAGTTATAGAAATAGTTTAGAAACTATATGTGATGTTTTCATTTCAATTTAAAAAGCAATAATCATGCAAAACAAATGTATTTTTCTTTGTTTTATTCTGAAGAGCTAAACTTCCAAAGGTACATTTCTTATCACAGTCTTTGCATTCAAAGAGGACAATCTTAAGTATCTTGGTGAGACAGACAATTTTGAATAATACAGGATAATAAGACTTTGGAGAATTATTGAGGACATATTACTTCTGATCAAAGTTTTAGATTTGTTATAATCTTGCCAAAGAATAGTTTTTAAAGAATTAGCTAAGAGGCAGGAGCTTCTCATGGCCAAAGTCCTTGATAATTTACACCATATCAGCATCTGTCTCCCAAACCCTATCTCTTTCTTCCTGCCTCTTACCTATCTACTCTAAAGCTAGTGTAACTTCCTAGCTCAAGGTTCTTTAAAGCGGCAACTCCCACTTCCTCAAGATTATTGTCTCTCTGTTGCAGGTGTACTCTCTAAATATCATTTGTTTACCTGTCATGACTAATATGATCTCTATTGATTTTTATCATATATAATATCTGTCATATTCTACTTTGCCTGATCAATAATGTCAGGGACTTCCTCATTTTTAGTTCTGTATTCATTATTAAAGTAATAATTTACTAACTATCACAGGATCTGGATAGAACATTTCATATAGTTTGAATATAATTGTGATATTGATGCATTATTGAAATTTATATCTCTATATTAATACCACATGAGGCAAAAAAGAGAAAGCAATCATTTAAAATATATTTAGCTTTACCGAACAGACTTTAACAACAAAATTAAAAGTTGTTTTAAATTCTCTCCAGATTTACTGGTTTAAAATTGAATTCATGTTGAAGATAATGTTGCTACCTCCTCAGGATGAATGATGCCAACAAAAATATGTGTAATCTATAAATCACTATTCAATACTGGCAAAAGGAAGAGTAATCATACTAAATTTAGATTCTTTAACTCCCAGCTGCCCTCAACAGACAGTTTGGAAGCTTATCTTGTAAAATATTCTTCAGTAGCCATTTCTGGATAATTTTTTCATTAAACATCCCATCCATAGTCTCTCTGCAGAGCTGACCATCTCCTCCTGCTCAACACACTATGTCTGCTTTATGGCCTTGTTATCCGGTTGTAAAAGATATTGCACAGGCTTGCAACTTTTTTAGCATGTCTGCTTCTAGTGTTATACATTACTGTATTAAATATTGGGATCGTGTTTTACTTAATTCTATATCCTGGGCTAATTTCCCCTTTTAAATAAAGTCTTCACTACAAAATATTTTGATAAAATAAACAAGATAATTGTGAGACCAATTTTATGAAGCAAAAAATACCCAGAAATATTATTAAAATTGTATCTATTAGTATGCTTTTGAAGTTCATGATTTACTGATTTATTGTTAGAGGTTGTAACATTCAATTATAGATAGTGAAATGCAATATGTTTTCTATGTTTATCCCTCTTCCCTGTTGGACAATAAAGAGAATCTCATCTAAGAATTTTAATTTAATTTTTTTTGCTGCCATATTTCAAGCAGTTGTAGTGGAAAACCATGAAATGATTGATCCTTTATACACTATGCAGTAAACTAGTGTACAGGAAGACTAGTGTAGACTAAGACAGCTTTCATAGAAGAAGTGAAAATGATGGAATCTGCTTCCTCTTCCTGTTTCATCAAACAGCAATCTCACTTGCTAATATGGTTTAAATAAAAATGTCCCTGAAATCTCATGTATTCAAGATTTGATCCTTATTGTTCAGGGAGACATAAACAGGTGATCAATTTAAAAGGATGCTAACCTCAGCAATGGTTTTGTCCACTGACTTGTTCATAACTATTAAAGTATATAATCTTATTGGAGAAAATAAATCCGTAAGAGTTTGTCATTGAAGGGCAAATTCTGTATCTATTCTGTGTCTCTGACTCTCTCTCTCTCTCTCTCTCTCTCTCTCTCTCTCTCTCTCCCCCTGCTTATTCTCCTCTCTGCTTCTCAACTCTCATGAGGTGAGTGGCTTTCTCTCTATATGCCCTACTATTATAATATTTCTGCCTTGGAATCAGCCAACCATGGACTGAAATCTCTGAAACAATGAGCCAACATAAATCTTTTCTCCTCTAAATTAGTTTCTTCAGGTATTTAGTCACAGAAATGGAAAGTGGATTGGCACAACTCCTGTTTATCAACTTTTCTGCTAATCAGAGATTTGCATATACTAAAAGAATGTAAACAGCAGAATGATAGATACTAGTTTCAGACTTATCCATGTTTTCGATTCCCGTGTTTTGAGTTCATGACTCTCAACTGCAGGAAAAATATTTTGTAGAAAACTTCAGAAAAAATTATAAATTTTAAATAATTTTATTGCAGTATATTGTACCTGTTCTATTTTACTATGAATTATAGTCATTTATCTCTTACTGTACATAATTTGTAAATTAAAAGCACTCATAGATAAGTATACATAGAAAAAGTCCAAAGACTGAAGTACTGTATTTGGTTTCAAGCATCCTTGGATCATCTTAAAATATATTCTCCTCAGAGGACTATTGCACGGAAATTGCAAAGAATTTCCATGAGTCATGCTGCATGTCAGCATACTGAAACGACACTCACCATTTTGCAATAAACTTCTTCATTATACATTAAGTTTGTCAACTTTCAACTTCTTTCTATATCACATCTTCTGAGGTTCTATTCCTCCATCTATGAATCTTTTAGAATACTGGTGATTCTCTTCTATCCCATCTTTTAAATGGCATTATCCAAAAAGCCCTATTCTAGGTCAAAGTAGAAGGAATAAACTATTTTTGCTTATTTCCTCTCAAAGCCTTTATAACTGATTTTTATCTCCATTAAAATGAAGTTTGTGAAAATGTTCATGTTATTCCCAATTAATAGCATTTTTTCAAATATATTAATTTTATAACATCCTTTATGATTTAAATATTGATTAGTATTATTTCTCATTTCAGAAAAAAATTTTACGCTTTCTCTTTCACATTACCAGTAATACATAAAAATTGTTTTATATCAATGCGTCAAATGTCTCTTAGTCATATTTACCAATATAAAATTGTTTATAATATTGGAACATTACTTTTACATACAGGGTTGAGAAAATGAAAGAATCTGCTTTTAAATTTGTTCTTGAAGATTAGATTTAAGTGATGTAAGGAGATAACATTCTTATGTAATTTATTATAGAATTTGAGTGACTTAGAAAATAAATAGCAGAAATTCTACATGAATACTTTATTCATGACATTATCCAATATGTTGACTGCCATTCACCCATAATGTCACCAGTCACTCTGTCACCTACCCCTGGCTTCCATTCAGGCTGTTATTACCCATTTCCACATTCGGCAGCCACTTAGGATATAACTCAGTGGAGGGTAACCAACACATTAGAAAGCTTCCCTTTCACCGTGGCTTCTGATTGACAGAATTCCTGATTTCTATTAGGAATGGACTCATTTGTATGTAAATATTTTTGTAACATCCAATTGCTCGCACAAAAATTGAAAATAAACAATCAATGCAATTTTGCCCTGATGTCAACTGACAAGTACTGGAGACTACCTAGATTGAAGAAAAACCCTCAGAGGAATTTCTGTGTGTATGACTATGCTTAAAACATTTA
The DNA here is from genome assembly GCA_004027455.1 of Hydrochoerus hydrochaeris. Taxonomy (NCBI): domain Eukaryota; kingdom Metazoa; phylum Chordata; class Mammalia; order Rodentia; family Hydrochaeridae; genus Hydrochoerus; species Hydrochoerus hydrochaeris. Next base: position 108,392 of record PVLA01005573.1, read on the forward strand.
AAATATGTGATCTCAAGAACAGCATAATGCAGAAGAAATATTTTTAAAAGGAGATATAAATAACAGAGGCATTTTGAATTATTTGATTTTGAGGCTTGAGGGTAAACACACATCTAGGCCGGCAGCTCTGCCTCTGCTCCTTCCGCTGTGCGGTTCTGCACACGGCGGCCAAGGGTGGACGGCTCCCTGGTTATGTGGAGAAACAACAAAACCTGCCTTCACAGCTCAGGACAGGACAGTTATACCGAGATATCATTTACTCCGTAGTGTTTCAGCGTGGTGGCCGTCCTTTCACGTTGTACTACAATTGAGGAAATAGGCTTCAGTTTTCATTTGCACAAGTCAGTATCTTAGCAATAGTAGCAACATAGGCTATGTTACAGCAAAGGAGAAAGTTTATGCAACATAATGTATACGTTCACAATTTTTCATGTTAAAAAAATATATATGTATATATATATATATATATATATATATATATATATATATATAGAGAGAGAGAGAGAGAGAGAGAGAGAGAGAGAGAGACACTGTGTAACCCAGGCTGGCTTTGAAATCGCAGTGAGCCTCCTGCCTCGGTCTCCTGAGTGCTGTGCTTCCGGGTGTATGTCACATTCCCAGCTGCTTGTTTTATTCTTTTATTTCATTTTTGCTTAATGCTAAAACTAACTGAAGATTGTTACACAATGTTCTTATAGTTAAAACTTGCGTTATCTAAAGGGTTAAAGTGGAACTTTAAGGTCATAGCTCCTTAAATCTCAAGAATATAATGATAAACTGTCGAAAATAAGCTTAATGTTTCCAGCATCTGGGGAAGTATATACTCTATAAAGCAATATAATTATATTAAATGTGTTTCAAAACAGAATATATTATACTTGTAACCAATTGTACAATTTTCAAAAATCTAACAACAGGGAGAAACAGCAAAGGGTGACCTCAATGAATAATAAATTGAACTACAAAAACTGCTTGTGTTTTTACCTGTAATGTAAGTCTCAAGTGGAACCATCAAATAAAAAAAGTGGACTCACTGTATATATTTTAAAGCTATAAATTCAAAATTTTAAGTATTTCAACTATGTTTTCAAAACATCACTGATTTGACTTTAAATGATTGAAAATTTATTTTATATTAAACCACAGAATCACTCTATCCACTTGATACTGTGAGTGAGAGAGAGAGAGAGAGAGCATTTGTGTGTGTGTGTAAACAGGAACAGACAATTATGTGAAGTTATCAAACACATTATCTTGTTATTAGCTATATCATTACACTCTGGGAGAAGAAAGATGCAAACACTTATTAGAAGAACTAGCAGTCTAGGCAACTGTGTGTTGTCATTACTTCATTTATAAGTATTTATGAATTTATTTTCAAAATGTCACTTGTTTTATCATGCCTACAACAATGATCAATATAGAAAATAGTAAGATTTATAATTCTGGCAAATTTCACAATTTAGGTACAGCTACATTGTCAGATGTTTATTACTTCATCTTTAAATATCAAATGATAATTTGTAAATGGTTAATTTTAGTTTAAGACACTGAAGTTTTAATTAGTAAAAAAAAAAAAAGTTAAATAGAATAAAGCACTCACAGTTTTGAATCTTTACTTGTGGTTTTGGTAGGGTGTCTTCCCTACCAGTGATCTTATCATTGTCAGGAATGTACAACAAGGGCATTTGTATTCGCCATTTGGTTTATTTATCTTAAGTTTTAAAAAATGAATTTCAAGATATAAAGAATGCAGACATTGTATGCAAGTAATGTGTTAGTTTTGAAAGAAGGTGGAGAAATATGCAAAATATAAATCTTAGAGAAAATAAATTGTGGTATTAAAGTATAACATTTTAAAAATAGCTTGTGGAAATCTAGCTACAGAGACATCCAAGAGGTGAAAGTATTTGGAAAATATTCTGTGGGAACTTGAACTTGGAGCAGTCAATCCATGCAGTAGTTTAGAAATTAAGGTAAATAGAGATTTACTGTAATTACAGATTAGCAATCATATTTGGTTACCAGTGATGGAATCCAAAATCAATAATGTTTAAAGTTAGGTAGATTTTTTCCCCTCAGGTTAAAATAAAAACCAAGGTAGTTATCCAGAGTTTTCCCAATGTAATTGTTTCTGTTTTTCCTTGCGCCTGCAAGTTCTGTTCATCAGACACAGCAGCCTCACCATGCCTGCCCAGCCAGTACAGAGGGTTATACTGTTCATCATAAATTGCTCATAATATTTTACTCATACTCTTTATGCTTTTTGACCAAATTATGATTGATTAAGTATAAATACTAGACATTTTTCAGGTGAACATAACTCTCAAAATGGCTTCACTGAATTGATTCTGAGTTGTATGAAACAGTATCTCTACTTAATTTGACAAAATTTATATTAAATTTTCAATTTACTAGGTCACCAATGTCTTTATTTCTGGAAGTAAAATGTGTAGTGCTATAATTATTTCCTGTGACTATCTATTCTTTAAGTAAGTTTTCCATCACTGTAACAAATACTGGAGAAAAAGCAATTTAGAGATATGAAATACTTATTTTGGCTCACAGATTCAAAGGGCTCAGTCCAAGAATAGTTGACCTCATTGATTTTGGGACAGGTGGTGAGGCAGAAGTATCATAGCAAGTCAGTATGGTAGAGCAGAGCTTCTAACCTCCTGGCAGCCACAAAGCTGTGAGAGATTGGAAGTCTGAGCCTGAATATCCCTGTCAAGTGTGAGCCCTCAGCAGTCCAATGTCAGACCAGTAGGTCTAACCCCATAGGTTTCACCATTCGCATTGGCACCACAGAATGCTGAAAAGGCCCTTAAGATTTGGGACTATGTGGGACATTTAAAATCCAAACCATAATAATTATGTTTACATTATGATTATTTGGATGAGGATTAACATATACAAATAGCCACTACCATAAGATTTCTTAAAATAATGAATAATTTAAGGATTTCATTGCTCTTATATGTGGTGGAGAATATGTGTGGTGGAGAATCATAAACTCACTACTTCAGTTTTAAGATTAAGAACAATAAAAGGTTTACATTTCCATAGAACAATCATTATTTTCCATGTTGTAAGCCTGATATTTCTGCAAATCAAACCCGGAGTCTTTTCCTGTTGGTGGCTGAATTGCAAGAGAAATTGAATTTACAACCTGGAGAAATTGATTATGATAAAATTAAGGTATTGATTGGGAAGAAATGAAATCCAAAAATTGAAATGGAAACCTGAAAGTAGGTTCTCATGAACCTGGTGATTATAAACTCTCAATTCTGAGTTTTAGTACCAGTAGAACTTGACTTTCATCCTTTTGTGAGAAATGCATTCTCTCATTGTCTAAGTAATTATTCATCACCTTGCCTATGTAGTTGTCTTGTAGGTACTTGTGATAATCTGAAGGACTCATTGCTTCAAACCGATCTTTTTTATACTTCCATGACCAGACTTAAGTGTCAGCCTGTCCCAAAGAGAAAACTAAAATTTGTGATTTGTTTTTGAATTGGTTGCCATACACAAGTAGATCTTGGAGAGTGAAAGAGTATTAGACAAAATTTAATTGGCATTATTAATTACAGATTCTATTCTAAATGACACTTCTGTACTTGGTTGAATTAACACATCTTTTAGCACTGGGTGTGTAGGAAATTTTGTAGCAAAGTCCTATACCTGTGAATGAAGTCATTAAAAGTAAATTTTCTTCTTCTAATATGGCTAGAAATATATCTTCACTGTATTACTCAGTGTTACCATAATTCTCCATGCCTGTGCTAAAAAAATCTTAATTGCCTCTTGATTGCATAGGACTTCTCATTGAACCAAGAAATTGAAGATATGCTTGATTAAATGAAACAACTACCAGGCCAACTGGCAATGGTTAAAAGAAAAAAACTGCAATCCTACACTGGCAGAGCCACTGGAACTGTTTACCTATGAAGAATAAAAGGTAATACGACCCCATCAAGAAGCAAGTTCCTACCAGCTAAAATACTGATCAGATCTGGGGGAACATGCAATGTTCATCTGAAGTTCAGTTTTTGTAACTGATTTTATATATATATATATATATATATATATATATATATACACACACACACACACATACATTAAGATTCTGATACAAATTTGGAAGAAATGAAACATGTATGTGTGTATTTAATATTTAATCATTTATGTTTGTTTTTCTTGTATGTCTAGTCTTTCTTGTAACACCAACAAATGTGAGTTAAATATACCATCAAAATTTTGATTTTTAAATATTCAATATCTATAGCTACTGCAATGAAGTAATATATACATATATTTGGCTGCCAAATGTATTTGTTGTAATTTTGTATTTGATATATATATATATATATATATATATATATATATATATATATATGACAGAAATGTAACTTTATTTTTGCCTTATTTATCTTGCTTTTGTCTTTTTGATAATCTTAGGTAGAATTATTTTATTCTTAGTGATCCAATTTGGTGGTCTAAAATGTTAGTTATTTCTCAGGCAAAAAAACAGCTGTCATTGATCAATTTAAGAATTTATCTCAACATTGATCAGTTTAAGAATTTGTCTTGGGAAGCTAATCTAGACAAAACAACAAGAAACCATGAAAATTTAGCAAATGATTTTTGGTTTTGAGTCAGGGTCCTAGTGCCCCCCACCTTTTTTTCTTTACTTTGAGGCTGTTTTCTGTGAAATTTCTTTTCTTTGAGGCTGGTTTCTGCGAAATTTCTAGGCTGGATTTTTACATTTCTATAGATAGATGTTAGGTCACTCCACAATTTTGCTGAAGAATAAGTGGGAATCTATTGCTTGCAACCAAAAGATCCTCAGCTTGCAGAGCATTCTGATAGATTTTGTGTTCCTGTGGCATCCCTGTCCAGCATCCTCAGGTGACAGTCAGTTACGATCCCTCGGTCTAATGGCATCAGGACTTTCACTTGTCTCTGTTTCAGCACTGATTGTTTCTGAGGTTTAATCTTCATCCCTGGGAAATGACTGCATTTTTTTTTTTAACACGGACACACATACACACACAAGCAGATGCAAGATTGTTTTTGTGGTTCTCTGGAGGAGCTCCTAGGATGTGGTGTAAAGCATGAGAGAGCATTTTATTACCTCAAACTGATAAGACAATTCTCTGTGGAGAGAAGTCCTATGTCAAATACTGTGGACTGTGGGAACAACTGCCTGTAATTCTAAGGGTGATAGTCTTATTTGTATATTTTAGCGTGGATAAAAACACTCGGTTCATAGTTGTTAAGAGTTAAATAAAAGAAAATAGGTTAAAAACGTGTTTCTCCTCAGAGAGAAGGGAAGAAATAAGGAAAGAGCAAAGAACATCTTGGCAGAGTGTAATAAGGAAGTGGGCGCCCAGGGGAAAACCCACCTCCCCAGATGAGACGGCAAGAAAGCTTGCGAGAGACAACAGGGGGAATATGCCAAGAGAACGTATTTTCTCTGAGGGAAATAGAGTCTGTGAGGAAAGGCAAGTTGAAATTGGAGGAATAATTGAAAATAAAATCTGGGACTGTGAGGAGACAAAAGCTAAAGAGCATAAGATAGAGGAAGAATAATCTGTGTTCCGTTTATTTGCAGATATTTACCTGCAAAACATATATGATAGCTTTTCTTTTAAAATAATGTTGTTGATAAAACATTTTAAAAATTCATGCATAAGGATTTATTATTCACTTATTAAATGGATAATTATTAATATCTTGTTAAAAATGTTGGGTATGAAGATAACACCATATTTATTATTAATCACAAACCTGCATTAGACTTAAGTTTCAGTTGGGTGCAACATCAATTCTCAGTAGGTGGGTATGGAACCTTCCCCCAAAATTCTAAGGTCAATATTCTCTGTCATTTAACAAAATCATCTCATTACAGACAAATTATTGAAGGGAGAATAATTAGCAAAAAAAAGAATATTCCCAATTATAACACCATCGTAAAGTATAACAATATATGTTTAACATATAGCATTTTAAACAATATGAACTGCATGCATAATTTCACCTCCAAAGAAAAAAGCTAAACTCCTGAAAAATATTGGAAAAATTTTCTTGCAGGAACATTTGTTCTCGAAAAGAATCATTCCTCTCAGGAACAGTTTAAATCTGAGTCGATAATTGCACCCAAAGATATTTTAGTAAGACAGGGTTATAGTAATTCCTCAAGATGTTTTTAAGAGAAAATCCATTAAAATGGTTAGAAAAATGCACTTTTTAAAAGACAGCTCTACTATGATATTCTATGGAATCAAGTGATTAATGCAGTATTTCAAAATGATAAGCCAATGAATACTTAAAAAGAAACAGAATGATTTTGCTAGCATTTAAGTTTTAAGCTAATAAATACTATAATAAAAAGAACAATTACAGATTTTTCTATTGAAAATAAAATATCTATTTAAAATAGTAATTGGCAACATCTTGATTTCAAAGTAACTAAAAGATGACAATAATTTTTAACTGAACTTCAAAATGTCCCTTTCTTGTATGTTATGGAGAACAGTCACAGTGTGAGAACCTTGAACCATTCAAGTATGAATCCATTTTAATAATGTTCACCCTATTGATTAGATAAATACAGGATTACTGCTGAAACCTTTCAAAAGGCAGCCAACCTTTAAAAATCATACTTCTTTTCCAATATATTATCAGAAATGACAAATGTGCTTTTGAAATACTAACATCCTCACACATTATGATCTAGGTTAGGTCAAGCTGTGTAGCAGGAAACGAATATATCTCCGTAATGCCATGGTGAAAAATGTGTTAAAAGAAATATGATAAAAGTTATTCAGCAACTTCTTTTTTATAGCTTCAGGGTCATTTGTTCGTACTTTAAAAATGTCAGGACTAAGGCAAATATTCATCATTTCTTTTGTTTGTTTAAAAATACAATGTTGAAATGTCTTCTTTTTTTAACAGTTTAATTCATATCACAAATGGTGGTGGAAAATTCTAAAGCCCTTATCATTTTCTACAGCCTTTACATTTCTGCCATCGGGCTGAATGTAATTGATGACATACCAGTATTATGGGTTAGTAGTTTTAGAAAAGAGGTCAATGCTGCTTGCTTTTTATTTCTATAGTAGTCGTCCTTCAATGCATGCCTGTTGTGATTTTTAACACGAGGAATATAGGATAAGGTTAACTTGAATATAAAATAAAATGGATACGATTAACTAACTCATAACAAACATTGTCTTTGCTTTCCAAGTTATAGATTTTCCAACACAAATTATACGGAGAAATGTACTTTGGAAGAATGAATTTTGTCCCCCAAAATTCACGTATGGAAACTAAAATTCATATATGAAAACATTAAACCCCACTAGCTTATAATAAGATAGATCCTTTCAAAGGATAATTAATTTATGATAATTTTTTTAGATTATGCCCTAATCTAAACTGATTTCATTATATGAAGAGATTAGGACCCAGAGAGAGACTCTGGATTCCAGAACATAGGAAAAAGCTCTTGGGAAGGGGTACAGTGATAAATGCAAGCCAAAAACAGAGGTTGCAGGAGAGGACTAACCAGCACGTTGAATGTATCAAACCAGCCAATGTTTTCATCTAGGACTGATTTCATTTCTACCAATGTTAGAAATTGCATTAAGTATAATTGTCCTACAAACTCTTCTAATTTAGCATAAAATGGATTTTTTACCAAATTATTTATATTGTAATACAGGATGACACAAGTAAAACATAATTTGATTGTATATATTTCAATTTTTTCAACATTGGGGATTAAATACAGGGCCTTCACAATGTGCTCTACCCCCTGACTTTTTCAATTCAATTCAATTAACTATTCATTTATTAGTATATTTTTTAAGACAGGATCTTTTTAATTTGCACAGGCTGGCTTGCACTTGACATCCTTTTGCCCTAACTTCAAAGTACTGGAATTATGCACATAAGCCAACTTTCATCTCTCCAATTTTATTATTTTTATTTTGACACTTTCAGTGTCTTACTATAGTTGTCTGTCCTAAAGAAATTAAATGCTCTAAAATTTTATGATAATTTATTAAGAAACTGAGTATCTCAATTATATCTGCCTTTTTATAAACTCTGATAGGTTAGACACTGATGATTCAGCATTATACTTGCTGTAGATTATACTTTTCAGAGGGCACTAAAAATCTGTCCATGCTGAAAGTTATGCTACCAAAGTATTGTCTGTTGTAGAAAAATGTAATATCAAAGCCTGGAGTTCTAGTTTATTTAAAAAAAAGTAAGGCTCTGCATGCAAAACATGGTATGTAGTAAAATTTTGATAATATTCAGTATAGGAAAAAAATTCTCCTCTTGGCAGGGACATGAAATTAAAAGGTTAAAAAATTTAAACTTCATACATTTTCAAGATTCTTCAACGATCAGGCCTTACCAGTTAAGATTGGATGAATTTGTGCACTTCTCAGTTTAAAACATATTTGCTCATCTCACTGCCTAATTTTTTCTTTCAAAGACCATATTTGTAAAGGAACACATGGAGATTTTTGACCCTTGCTGTCTTCTAATACCAAAGGAGGTCACTGGCAGAGACAGAGCACTGCTGACAGTCACGAGCACTTGAAGACTACAAAACAGACGGGATGACAATGCCAATTGTTAACTTCCAAGGAGTGAGAGTTGGGAAACAATCACACTCTCTGACACTACTGGTACACCCGTCACAGATTAAATGGGATGGGTTATTTTTTTCTAACATTTGAGGCAGCTCCTGTGTATTATGTTTTGTATTAGCTCTTCTGTGTACTGTCATAGGCTTCTGTGTATTCGAAATGGTAAGTTTATTTTAGGACTGTGTATGTGAGTGGCATCATAATGTAAAGAAACTTCAGCTCTGTACAAACAATTGGAAGTACAAACAGTTTCTATGTCTCTGCCCACCTCTTACCCTCCCTCACTGTTACATTTGTTATGGCTAATGAACCTGTATCAGTATACTGAAACTCAAAGCCCGTATTTTAAATTGAGGTTCACCAGTGGGTTGTATATTCTATTCATTCTGAAAATCATAAAATATAACCATAATTATAATATCATATGGACTAGCTTCAATTCCATAAAAATCTTCTAAGCTCCACCAGTTCATCACTCACTTCTACCTGGTCTGTGGAAACCTCTAGTATTCTTAATGCTGCTATAGTCTTTTCCATAAATTGTTATAAATTGATTCATTTATGCATAGCCTTATCAAACTCACCTTTGTCACTTAATATAAGCAGTTGATATTCCTTTACAGCTCTGGTCTGGTATTTCATTTACTTTTACCATTAAATAATATCATTTTCCAAATGTCAAATAATTCATTTATTTTTTCACATACTGAAAGACACCTTAGTTGTGTTCAGCCAGGTTTTGGATGTAACTATGTATGTAGCTGATATAAACATTTGTCTCCAAGTTTTGTAGTGGAGATGTTGTCAACCCATTTGTGTAAATAACGGAGAATAAAATAGATTATGTGGAAAATTATGCTGAGTTTCAGGATTAACTGTCAAATTGCACATGAAATTGGCTGTGCCTTTAGCAATGCCTTCAGCAAATAATGTGTTTGTTCCATAGCTTGGTGATTCTTTGGTGACATCAATGTTCTACTTCTAGAAGATGTGTAGTGATATCTCATCATTTTAATATTAAATTTCCTGATATGAAGGTCAGCATGTTTTTATAAACTAAATTTCCTTCTTTATATCTGATTTGGATAGGTTTATATGATGGTGCTTTGCTCATTGTTAGTCAGATATTATTTACTTCTTGTATTTTAATGACTCCTTGAATACTATGTATAATAATCCTTCATCAGATATGTCTTTTGCAAATATTTTCTCAAAGTTTATGACTGCTATTATAAGTTTTTTGATGGTACCTCTTGAAAAGAAGATTTTAATTTTGAAAATATTTAGTATCATGCCTAAAAAGTTTTTCCCATACAAGAATCATCTTAAATTTATTCTGCTTATTCCATGAGTTTTATAGTTCTGCTGTTTGTAAGTTCATAAGAATTGAGTTTCATGGAAGGCATAGATTTTCTTGTTTTTGGGTGTGAAAGGATATTTAGTTTTGACAATATCATTTGGTGAAAATACTTCACTGTATTGCATTTTATTCAGTGAAAAAGATCGATTGATTGTGTAGATTAATTTCTCTGATTTCTATTCTGATGCACAGAACTACTGGTATTTGTCCATTCTAATACCACATAATTTTAATTACTTTAGATTTATAATACTTTTTGAAATTGAGTAATTATAGTCCTTTTTGTTTTCCTTCTTCAGTTGTTTTAACTAGTCTGAATCTTTTACATCACCATAGAAAATGTAAAATCAGTCCTTTTATTTTCACTAAGGAATTTCTTTTCTGTCTTTTCGGGACATGATCTAATTATGGAGTTCAGACTGGCCTTGAATTCACTTTGTAGCACAGGCTGGCCTTGAACTCACAGGAATTCTCCTGCTTCATCCCGCTGAGTGCTAGGATTAGAGGCATCAGCTACCACACCCAGCACAAAGGAACATTTTGAATTTTGATTCCAATCAAAATTTGGGAATAAGTGACTTCCTGACACTCTTCAGTCTTTCTATCCATGAACTTGATATTGTTCTGCATTTACTTAGTTCTTTGATTTGTTTCACAATTTATAGCCATCGTGTAAATTTCTTTAAAGATATTTTGTTAGAATTATAACTATTTCATTTTCTGAATGCTAATATAAAGATTTTATGATTTAATTTTCAAATTTTACATGTGCTTTGGTAGAATATAAGAAAGTGCCTGACTTTTTCTTTGTTAGTAAACTTTGCCCTGAAACCTTGCTATAATCATTGTTCAAGGAGACATGTCATCAATTATTTTAAGATTTTTTTTTATAACAATCCTATCATTTTGGGAAAAAAGGCAACTTATTTATTTCTTCTCAGTTCATATACCTCTGTTTCTGTTTTATTTTTATTTCATTAACTAAGATTCATAGTATCACTTTGAAAGGGATAGGGAGAGATGGGAAAAGGTGACAAAGTTAATAGTACCAGTGAGAAGTGATGTTGATAGCTTGGACTGTGAGACGATGTGATGAGAAGGTGCATTTTCCCAGAAGCACATGTAAGAAATTAGTAACAAAGCCTACTAGAGATATGAAGGTACTGTTTTTCATAGTCAGTGATCTCAGATATACCCAAGAAGAAGGAGTTTAGTTTAAAGAAGCAGTGAAACACAAATATAAAAACCTCAAAGTGTATGTCTTTTAAGTAAGGTACTCTACAACCAAGGTTCCTAAGTATGCACTACTGACTCCTAAATTATATATTGGTATTTACAAACAACCATAATTTTTAAAATATAGGATTAAAATCCTTAGAATTTAATTTGAACATAATTATGTTATTTCTTGAGTGGAAAATCACATTGGTATGTAAAACCTACAGATACTATGCATAATAGATAACATGGTTAAATTGCTTATGGATAATGATTTTATTTCCTCATTAAATTATTCATGTTATCATCTGCAGTGTAAAGTCTTGATTTATTTGTGCCTCTAAATTTGATGATAAAATACTCATAAATTACAATGTGTGTGGTACACATAATATTTCATTATTGAGTTTTAAATATTATCATTGTTAGTACTATTAGCACCTGACTTTAAATTTCTCTATCAAGAAATAGTTGATGGTTTATTTTCCTTGTTATATGTATATTTACATATTTATTATTGACGTTTTATTTTACCATGTTGTCAAAGTCTAGTTGTCTTTATTGCTTACTATTTTAAATAAAGAATATTATATTAAAAATAATAGTTGCCTAGATTTTAAGCAGTTTACTAAGAATTTTCTGATTGGCTTAGATTTTTTAAAGGTTGACATATAGAATATTATGTTTCAAGGATATGTGTGATATTGTCATGTATAGATTTTAGAATTTTAATTGTGATTTTCTTAAATGCCAATTTTTCAGATTTATATTTTATTTTTGTGGAAAATTAGACTTTATTCAACACTTCAAAGGATGAATTCATATAACTTTTCAACTACTGAAAAATTATCTGGAGATTTAGTTATTTTATAACTGACTTAAACATTTTTACAGATAATAATATTCCTGCTGATAGGAACCAATTTCTGGGAAATCCAAAGTCTTCAGGTCACCATAGAGAATTGAAAAATAGAAGCATAATTAGGCAGTAAAATGTCAAATATTCAAATCAGGATTTGCAAACCTTACTGATTATTTTTTTCATACTAAATAATTTATGTGGCTGTGTGAAAAATATCTAGATGGCTATGGAGACTTATTTTTCTTCTCATTTTTTGGTAGTTTGGACAAGAACAGATTCCTGTGGACCAAGGCATTCTGTGGCAGACAAGGACTTGTCTTATGTCAGCATTACTGAAAGATAAAACTACTTGCAGGCCCTCAGTGAGATATTAAATTTTGATACATGTTCTTCCAGCCACTGAGCACTATCCCTGAGCCAGAAGATTGCTTGATATAGTTTTGTTGTTGCTTCTTATGAAAAGTAGGGCACAACTAAACCCTCTATTTTGACCTATAATGATGTGCTACTTATGGGCATAGGACTAGTATAGCCCATGAGTGATGAGGTCACCTCTACAGTCAGCTGACTCAGGCAAACACATTGCTCTTGGATTGGGCAAACCCGACATGTAAAACAGAGGAATTTTTGCAGGTGCACAAGTACTCCGTTACAACAATGAGGTCTCTATAGTGTGTCCTGAGTACGAATAATGTTTATGGGCATCCTGACCAGGCATCTACCATGGGAATTAAATGGAGTAGAACTGCAAGCACTTCAAAACTATCTGTTTTCTATGATTGTACAAGGCACAAAGAAGTGACTCAACCAATTATTGGCCGAAGTGTGTACTGCAGTAAACACAGCCCTCACATATCTGAGCCTGTAAATATGGTCCCTTTTGAGTTCTACTAGCTATAATGAGATACCTTGAAAGCCAGCCCTAACAAAAGCAAATCAAGCACTTTCATTATGTCTGTCTGCCTTTAATTACATCCATCTGCCTGTCAGATGCCATATCTTGTATATTGTTTATATCTTTGATCACTTTATAAATTAGTGGAACTTTTGTAAGAAAGATACCACCCATATTGCATAACTAATAAGAAATCATAAATAGATGGTATCTGATCCTATGAGACAAATATTGTCTTCCTGTAAAAAACTTGGCAGTCATGCTTGACATTCTTACTACAGTGGCCTCCCAATTAATGGCTATTGTTCACCATCAAGTACTTAGTCCCATCACTCATTTACAAGTTCCAGGAGGCCACATTTCCTATTTCAGCTGAATGTGTTGGTTCCAGAGGCAGAGAGTGGAGAATAAGTAAGTAAGAAGAAATAGTAGTTTCCTCTCCATTTTCAAAATGATACACTTCTATTAAGAGGAGTGATGGAACCACAGCTATGAGAGCACCCAAATATGACCTGAGGTGCTGGCAGGAGAGATTCACCTTGGTCTGACTAAGGCATTCTGGTAAGTTGGACATCTACATAGCTGCTCTTCACTGTCTTCAAAAATAAACAGTGATGTCAACCTGATGATTGTGGCATCCTTATGCAAGAAATCATTGCTGATTGAATTACAGGCATTTTTGGCTCTCCCAAAAGTGGCTAACATATTACACTTGGTGGGATATGGATATGCCCAATGCTGCAGGTGAATTGCCTCCCTTTACTATTGTACATAGGAATAAACCTTTCACTGCTTTTTCTACTTCAAATTAATATTTTTATTGTGATATAATTCATGTATTATAAAATTATATCATTTAACATGTACAATTCCATAGATTTCAGTATCTTTATAGGATATTTATAGGATGTTGTACATAGTTTCTCACAACAGTGCTTAACTATATTTCATCATGTGACTTACTAAAAAGTCTGGATATTTAATATCCATCTGATACTGTGATGTAAGATCTCACTGGCACCAATACAGTCTGCTGTTAATCAAAACCTGCAAAAACAGATATCCTATATGACCCCACAAAAGCCAAAGGACTATGGGCATCATAGTTGATAGTCACATAGGGAAGTTCTTTGTCGCTCACCTGACTTCTCTGCTTGGTAGCTTAGGACTGTTTAGTAGTGATTTGACTCAGATGATGGGAAGGGTAATAGAAGACAGGAAAATGTCACTGATGAATAAAATTTATAAGTTGTTGAAACTGGAAAATTCAAGTTATTGGAAACAAAAAGATTCTGTAAACCAGAGAAAAATAAACTAATTCTGCTCTGCTATTTGCCACTCCTCTCTTGAACAGCTTTTTAAAAAATCATTTGGAACTTCCAGAATGTGAAGAGAGTATTGTCATTAGCAGTTAGGTACATAATTGTAAGTATAATAGACAAATATAAAAATTATGTTTTTAGATATGAAGAAAATTTTCTAAGACTTGAAAATATAAGATTTTGAGGCATTACACAAAATTAATATTTAATATTAATTAAATTAATATTAATTTAACTAAATTTAATATTGATATTAATTTTAATTTAATTAATATTTAAACTCTTTCAAAATGTGTATTTAATTTATCTGCTACAGGAGAAATTTTCAAGTGGACCAATATGTTCTTCATTTTAAAGCTCATAAAAATTGCTACATTTTGTGTGCATTTCATAAAAATGATTGGTAAACACTACAGAAATCAACTTCACTGAAGCAATGTGGCACATATTAGTGATAATAATAATCACTGTATTCCTTTTAGCCTTTGTAAAATGCATGCAATCAATAGTTAGCTTAAATTCAATAAAAATGCTACCTTTGAAAATGTATTTTACATGTATTCCCTCAGAATTGTATTATATAGTGAGAATTGCACATAGAAATATTCTTTACATATTATTTATAACTTTTTAAATATAATACAATATATTGATATTTTATGACAGAAAATATAGTTCTGTAAAAATATGCAATGCAACATTAATATACTGGAAATATTACCTATCCCATAGATGTGCCAAACTGCATATACATTAATTTATTTTTTTGATATAATGATTGCTTTTAAATATTATTTTAAAAATGTTACTAGAAGATATTTTAAAACTATATCTTTGTGTACATCCTTGTTTATTTCTAGGATCAGAGGGTGGGCTACATTTTGTGCCATTTGATATAGATTTGCAATTGCCTCTGGGTTTGTAGTGTTCTAATTTACTAGAATAATCAGGTTCAACATATGGCTTCCTGTTCACAGATGTACAAAAAAGACATTTGTAAATTCTATTATAACTGAGAAGTCTTAAACCATATGTTAGTTGTCATTCTAAAGTTAATAATTCCATGCATTTTCATCTAGCAAATTATTTCTATCAATAAAAGTTGTCTTCTTCCCACCAAAGCCTATTTATAAGAAATTACAAATAGACTGTGACTATATTTAATATTTGTGCTCAGTATTGTGAAATGCACTGTTTCCAAACATTCCCTTCAGGTGTAGCATGCAATCAGAAGTTTAGAAAGCCAATGCTCATTCTGTTTGGTAAGAATATAATTGACAGTTAGCTTGAAATCTTACACTTATCCTGATCGTTTTCAAAATCTGAACTGATAATGAGGGGCAAGTACAGCAATGCCAATTACCTGGTATTTGCAGAGAAAACACAGCAAGAATTTGAAAACTTGAAAAAAATATGGATTTACTGGCAAAAATCTTCACTAAGTAGCCTTCACTTAAAAAGATCAATGGAAATCATAAGTGAAGTGTGTGAAGAAGAGATTTTGAACCATATCTATGGGTCAGAATTAGCATGATTCCTTTCCATGCTGGCATAGATAATTGCAAAAAATATTCAACCAACAGACCCCTAAAATCATGTCATTTTTATTTTCTTTAGCAGACACATCTAAGATAGGTGCATACAGTGAAAACAGCTACACCAACTAGAAAACAGAAATAATTTACCAAATGATAACTATCAGTTATGGTGACAGATCCTTGTTATCAGGAAGACATCTGTGAACAGCTTAGATTTTCCTTTAATCCTTATGCCATTGGAGTGGAAAAGGTAACAGTTTTCTATGGACATCTTTGAGAAACACTTCTAGCAATTATCATACCATGAATGCTGTTTCAAAACTTTCTGACATGCATTAATATTCCCATATATAAAATAATTACCTACCAAATACATGTTTTATTTCTCCCAAACTAATAACAAACTAATATTGGTTTTACCTCCAAAACAATTCAAATCTTTGAGAGTCACTTATTGCCAACATTGAGGGTGAGTTAAAGACAGTCAACAATTGGGATGCTTTTAGTAATACAAAATCAACATTATTGATAAGATGAATATATTTAAATGTAAATCATTCATAAATGGATTTTATTAGCTGGAGTAGTTATTTTATGAGCAGTGATTTGATTATTAGCAGTAATATGACCTCACTTAATTGGTAAACCTATGAGTAAGGGATACATTTATCTTTCTGAAGCATAATCTTAGACATTCATTTAATTTCAGAAAAGTTTGTACAGACCATTTTAACCACAGCCTACAACAGAGGCATTATTGTTAGTTCAACCTTGATGTCTAGTAGTTTTGCCATTGAGTGTCTGTGGTCATGGAGCTCACTAAAATACATAGATGCAGAAAGAGACACAGATACAGATATAGATATATGAGAATGCATGCATATATCTCAACCAGTCAGATGTTATGCATATTTTATATTTCCATATGCAACTTTTCTGGCCCAAAATGATCTCCCCAATCTTTAATCTCCTATAGAAGAGCCCCAATTCTGAAATTTCAGCTTAACACAAACCAATTCCTTAGAAACCATTCCTGACCATTTTGACTAACATTACTTGTTGATCAATCTTTCTCACCTCTATAACCTGCCAGAAGTTCTTAGATTTATAAATGTAGTGCTATGGTTCTATTCTAGACCATGTGTAATTGTATCCTAAAATAGATGTTTTCGTGAATCTGATCTTAAGGAAGTGTAAAGCCCATATATAGAATTTAGACTGGGTTGGATTCTACAGAAGCAAACAGCAGACATTACTTAAGATTCCAGATATTTATAGGTGATTAGCACTGTGCCAGATCTGAGCAGCAGATTGTTTCTGAAATGATCCACCATAGAAATGCATAAAAACATTCTATGAATCTGACTGACTAGCTTGAAAATAAACATGGAATATTCCAAATTTTATTTTACTTTTCTACTTTGTCTTAGAATAAGAGTTAAGTAGAGCACAAGTAGTTTTTTTATTTGGTGATTCTACACATACAAATTATGTTGGGAATGAGGTAGCTTGTCATCTTCTCACATTTCCTCATGAAAATATATGTTGTAAATGAGATACCAGGTTTGGGAAAGATAAATGGCTTTCTCCTCCAGCTGGAAAGTTAAAGAAACCAATAGCGGTAATACACACTGGGTCATGTGGGTCTCAATCCTATGTGTCAGTGCCAAAAAATAAGATGAAACAGTTGTCATTAGAGTAATTAATTACTTGCTACATTTCTGCAACATCTGAAAAATCCAACAAGACCTGCAGCTAAAATTCAAGAAAGATAGCTAATGTTTTTTTTATATGTTAAGCAGTTTCAATACTGAGAAAAGCAACGTCAAGAAAAATGGAGTTCACTGAGATCAATACTTAAAGAGAATCAAAGCAAAATAATCCCAGGCGTAAATCCATATTCTTTAGTAACAAAAAATATGTGAGGACCATTATTAAACCGTTAATTTTAGTACTATCGATGTCTAAGGTTTGTAGAGAATTATCATCATAAACATGCAAACTGATAATTTCATAAGCTGAATACCTTTTGTAACCAACACAGATCAAGAAACTGAATATTGTCAACATTCCCAAAGTATATTCATCTTACCCTCTCTAGTTACTGTCTGCCTAAAAAAACAATCACTATTTTGGATTTAACTCCAAATATTAGTCTTTTATTCTGAAATAATTTAAAATGTTGTGGGTAATCCCTAGTAGAGTAAAAAGAATTTCAATCTTCATTGAGATTCTGTTGACATTTGCTTTTGCTCCTTCAACCTCTCCTCCCTCGTTTGCATTCCTTCTACACATTCTCCTTCCTCTCAGGTGGACAGCACATCACATATATCTATATATGACTTGTCAGTCTATCATTCTTCAAACAAGCATATTATCATATCCAAAAATTATGTAATTCCCTATGATCAGAAATGAACCTTGATGTTGCATTGGCCTTCTTTCCAAAAACTCACTTAAGTATCTGATTGTTAATAATTCTAGTTCTCTGTCCTATGTAAAAGAAAGAGGTAAGAGAACTACTATCTGTATTTTGCAGTTTTAAATTTTGTATTCATTCATGGTTGCTTGTATTCTGTGGGAGTTCCAATTGATTTTAGTTAAATATTTTTTTTTTAATTTCAGAAGATTTGAGTTGATTTTTTTTCTTCCCTAAATACTATTATTTCATGATTCCTTCACGTTAACAAACCTGAATAAGAAAGAAAATAAAATCTCTGTCACATTCCTCTGAGAGTACTAGAAAATCATTATAAATCTGGGGAGAAGCTTGCCCTCTCTAATGAATCTGTATTTAAAACAGAAAAGTTTCCTTCTCATCTCCTTTGCTAAGTGGCTTTTTTTTTCTCGTTTTTAGTGCCTTGACTTCAAACAGGGATATCATTTCTAATTTTCCATTTTGAACAAGGCAAAATACCCCTTGTCTTTCTCTGCCTCTGTGAACTCAAACTTAAATCTTAGCTTCCTTTCTTCTTTAGATCTGGTTCTGATGATGTTTCTCAATTGTCTTTTTGGCTCAAACATATTTGTACCAGAGTGTATGTCAACTTACCTATTATTTTACATATTTTATAGCAGGACATATTTTGCCATTTATAGCCTTTTGTACTCTGATACATTTTTGGGAACTGTAGAATTTTTCTCTTCCAAAAAAAAAAAAAAGAAAGAAAGGTGGAAAGGACAAAGACAAACAGGCAAACAGGGACACCTATCTCATTAATATTTTCTCTAGCACATTTGCTCCAAAAGTCAGTGATCATTGTACATGAAACGTTCAGTTTTCTATGTGTGTTTTGGTCATTAAAACATTGGATTTAAGTTTAACTTGAGCAAAACTTCTTCACAAGTGTATCAAGAACTTTCAACATATTTGGAAGTTTTCATTTTATAATCGAAACCATAAGATGAAAATAAGACAAATATCTCCATGTTTTCTGAAATAAATACTTGTCATATAGAAAAAAGTCATTCAGAGCACAAATTGAGAATATAGGAAAATTTTTACAATTTGTATTTCATTAACAAACTCAGAAAGTATTTCAAAAATAGTATGTAGATACAAACTTTTCTGTCTCAATATAAAATTGCCTAAGTGATAGTCTCAGTTAATTTCCATGTTATATCATATAAATGTGAGATGAATCACTGCAAAGTATGCAGAGAATGTGGGTGACTTGTTATATAAATATATCAAAGATGGATTAAACAAATCTAACACAAAAATAAGACCACTCCTCCAAGCTTAGTCTGTGCTGATATGGATTAGCCAGGCAACTGCTAGAAAAATACATGAAAAATAGAAAGTATATCTCAAAGTAAAGAAATTGGAAAACAATTTGAAACTTCTCTGAATACTGTAAGTAAATCTGTGCTATAAAAATTATGAAGATTATTGTACAAAGGTGGAAAATTATATCAAAATACTGGACTTTTCAAGAATGAGCCTCAAAGAGAACTCTTGTTCAGAAAAGAGTTCTCCATTTTTCTATCACAATGTAGAATGTTGAAGATGTATATTATTCTCCCAGTAATTGTAAATGTGCAAGTATATATATGCTTTGGATATAACATATGCATTTGTATATAGTGCTTATATGTCTCAAACTAAAGATGTATATTTCTTAAACATACTGCTTTAGTGTTTTCATAAATTAATAAAAAACATTATAAATGATTCTAACCTAAATCATAAAAATAAATAAAATACATTAAAATGATAGAATATATAAGAATTTTTTTTACAATTTGTGACAGATATTTTTAATTTTAAAATGAATAAATGATAAAAACAATGACACATATTTTCTATTTATTTATTTATTTATTTATTTATTTATTTATTTATTTTGTACCAGGGATCAAACTCAAGACCTCACACTTGCCAGGCAGGCGTTTATGCCACTGAGCTAAATCCCCGACCTATGATGATACATACTTTCAAAACAAAACCATAGAAGATTAACAATGATTAATATATTGCATATTGTTGTCTTCAAAGCAGTTGATCAGATTACAAGACATAGGCATGGAAAATTATCAAACAATAAAAACACAGTTCTTTTTGATGAATTAACAGAGTGGTAGTATAATTATCAATCATATATATATATATATATATATATATATATATATATATATATAATGATTTTCCTTTCTTTTTCTCCTTTCCCCCATTCCAGTTATTCTTTCTTTTTGAGCAGTTTCTTTCCCTTTCCCAGTAACTATTGTACATTTTGGATCTTATTTACTCTTTCAATTTTTGGCACTAGGAAGACAATGCCATGTTTATGCATTTAAGTCTGATTTTTAAAAGACCAAAAAATAGAAAAGAACAGTGAAAAGAAAGTAGGCGCAAGCGGTTTCGCTTCTCTCAGAGGAAGGATTTCTCTCCTGAAATGCATACACGCTCTTCGCCGGCATCCCCCTCATGCTGTTCAGCTTTTCGATTGGTCTTTTTAATATTCTCCTTTCAATTCTGTATATAATCAACATTGCTGAACAATGGTTGCTGATGGGATATTTTGGTTGCTCCCTGTTGGTTTGTCTCATAGGACTTGGGACGCCTCAGCGGGAGGAGTGCTCCTATCCAGCCCAGCAGATGAGTTCTGCCTGCCTGCCTGCCTGCCTGCCTGCAGGAAGACAGGATAAACCACTCACTGATGAAGCCAGGAGGCCTACAGTGACCTCTGTTTGTGAGCTACACAAATGGTTTTGTCCTCTGTGCAGTTCCAAAACTTTCCGCATAGACAAGTCTCTTGATCTCCCTTAAAAATAGACTACTTCGGAGGCAGGGACTCTATCTTGCTTGTGTCCCGTTCATCTTAATGGCACAGGACTGCCCTCAGAGGATGGCCCTTTCCCTTTGTTAGTCGTTTCAGTGCCTGGCTGTGCTACACAGAGTTTTCTTCAGACACTGCAAATATCTCCTCAAATTGAGAGTGAATTTATAACTTTCAATATATTATGTTCATTCACATTAGTGCATCTCATATGCTGTCATTTCTGTTTATGAATACTCATCTATTATTTCAACACTTTTAGCCAACATTGAAAGGGATACAAGCAAGGGGTAGGGGGCATAGGCAGATGTGTCCATATGGCCTATGAATATCAATTTCAACAGAAATCATACCAAGTATAAAACTGCTCCTTTTCCTTTGGACTTCCAATCCCAAATCAAATTACTCCTCATCCCAATTACCTTTCTTAAATTTAGTCATCAATAGGTAACGGATTACTGAGTCTTAGAAACAATATTTGCCTGGCAATTTAGAAAGTTGAAGAAGAAAAATCATTATAATTGGAGAGAAAAGAAATTTCTTTGTTTTTCCCCCAGCAACATAAAATGCCTATTTCCAATTACTATGGATTGAGAGAGGAGAGAGGCAGACAGACAGACAGGAAGATAGACATAATGAGGGAGAAAATATTGTCTGTTTTAAACTAAAGCAATGTGTTTTCACTGAGATTTTCATCATCTATCACACTGAGTTTTGTTTTTAATTTTCATTTCAACTGATAACATGTCCAATATACAGAGATCATTAAGAATTTAAT
This sequence comes from Hydrochoerus hydrochaeris, assembly GCA_004027455.1. Classification (NCBI taxonomy): domain Eukaryota; kingdom Metazoa; phylum Chordata; class Mammalia; order Rodentia; family Hydrochaeridae; genus Hydrochoerus; species Hydrochoerus hydrochaeris. Next base: position 130,310 of record PVLA01005573.1, read on the forward strand.
AACATCCTTTTTATAGAAATCCTTTCAAGTTCAAGTTACATAAGGGAAGATTTTCCATAATCATCAAGACTTAAAGCATTTGAAACAAAGATCAATAAACTAACAAATATGTGTATTTCCTGTATTATTAAATCATATTTTAATAGTTGTATTATTTTATGTATAAAAGCATTGACTATAAGAAATTGAATTTTTTTCTAAAGGGTATGCAAAATATTATACTAGACAATTACTTTATTTTCTATTTAATTTAGCAACTATATTGATTTTCTGAGAAGATTTTATTTCTGGTAACCAGCAACATTTGAAAATGCATTCAACAGTTTTCAATTCTATGCTAAAAAATTGTTGTTTACTGGTGGAATTTAATAGATTAAAAGAATAACAGAATTTATTACACAATTCCTATATCAGCTAGAGTTTGCTCAGAACAAGACATAAGAGTAGCAATTCCTATAGAGGGAAAGAACTGTGTTTTAGATAGTGCAAGCTTATAAGACTATTTGATGGACAAGAGGAACACAGGTCAAGGAAGTTAAAGTTTTTGTACAAAAATCAGTAAGCAGGAATCATATAAAGCAAAATATGATAATTATAACTTTGTATAATATACCAGCTGGTATTTTAAAAAAAATAAATAAAGATGCTGGTAAAATTTAAAATAAGCCACCTGGCAAATCCAGGATATTTGCTTCCCAGAATGACTAGAACAAACACGACCACATGCTGTCTTCTAAGGCTTGTGAAAGAAAGCCGTGCTGGCTACCCTGGAGCCCACCTTCTGCTCTAGACCTCAGGCACAAGGTAACCAAAGGAGCAGCAAGGAGAAAAGAAAAGGCCAACCTGGTAGCTCATTTTCAGACCAGAACTAGATGAACCTCCTGAGTAATTTAGCATTGGTTCAGGAACACGCTGCCTGTGTCTAAACAGAAGGGGAGAAAGTAACCAGGTAACTTAATTTATATACAATATATATCTACACATATGCCTGGGCTCTTCTTCCTTCCTTCCAACCCTAATTACCATGACAATGCAGATTTGGTCCCTTTTTTGACTTTGGTTGTCATGGCAATACCTCAAAGGGTCATGAAATACGAAAAACTCTACCACCAGTAAAGGAGTTAAATTGTTCACAACTCAGACCAAACCTTCAACTGTGTCTCAAACACTGAGGCCTAAAAGTCTCACAACAATGGGACAGCCTAGTGCAATAAGCTCTTCTCACTGACTTGTTTTCATCCTGTGGTGTGTACCTCATGTTTTTGCTTTAATAGACGGTGGTGGAAAAACTAGCTCTCTACATGTCAAAGACTAAAACTAGACCTATGTCTATCACCATGCACTAAACTAGTTGAAATGGACCAAAGATCTAAATAAATATTAAAACAGGAATAATAAATCTAATGCAAGAGAGAATAGGTAGAAATTTTTAAGACATGGGGGTAGACAGAAAATTCATGAGCAAAACCCAGACTTCACAGGAAATACTTTAAAAATCAACAACTGGGATTTCATCTTTTTAAAAAGCTTTTTACACATCAAAGGAAATCAACAATAGAGTGAAATGACAACTCACAGAATAGCAAAAATTTTTAACCAATGGTATCTCAGACAAACAACTTATATCTGGAACATATAAAGAATTGAAAAACTCAGATCTTCCCCACATTCAAATACCTAATCCAAAAATGGGCATCTGAGATGAATACTCAATTCTCAGATGAAGAAATACAAATGCAAATAAATATATGAAAGAATGTTCAACATCATTGGTCACTTGAGAGATACAAATTAAAACAACAGAGATTCCAGCTCCCTCCAGAAAAAAATGGCTATCACCAAGAAATTAACCAATAAAAAATTCTGGGGGGGGGATGGGGAAAAAGAAACCCTTTTCCACTGATGGTGAGAGTGCAGACTGGCGCTACCACTGTATATATCGGTATGGGGAATCCTTTAAAAGATAGGAATAGAGGTTCCATTCCACCCCGCTACTCCACTGTTGGGTATCTTCCCAGAAGAATTAAAAACATCATACCACAACTATGTATGTGCATTCATGTTTATAGCAACACAATTTGTAATTAATAAATCTTGGAAACATCTCAAATGCCCATCAACCAAGAAGTGGATAAAAAAGATGTGGTGTTTTTATATAATACCATAAAGAAAGATAGACTTGAGATATTTATAGACAAATGGATGCAACTTGAGAACATACACATAAGTGAAATAAATCAGACTCACATGTGTAAAAATTGTATTTCCTTCCTGTTATGAGAAACTGAAAGAGTAAATAGAGCCTAGAACGTACAATAGATGTTGTGAAGGGGTAAGTAATTGTTTAAAAGGGAAAAGGAACTATGTGTGAGGAAGGGGAAAGGAAAAGGAAGAAAAATGCAAGATAGCTATACTATTACTCTCTTAGCTCACTGAAAAGGAAGGTTTGTGCTAATGTTGATTGGTGAAATCTTTATTCCCATATCTTGTACTCTGAGTAACTACTTTGAAAATGACAGTATGCAATGTATTGACTATTCTTGTTCTCATATTAATTTATTTTGAAATTCTGTTTTACTTTTTCCAATAAAGTATAATTAAAACAAAATAAAATAATCATTGATCTCCCTGTTACTCTTGTGTGTTCTGCTCAATTCTTTGTTTAGAAAACCATGAACCTTATCAGAACCAGTAACATTTGACCCAGTAACATTTCTACCTCTCTAGACATACCCACCATTAATGGAATCAAATCACAGAACCTGAGAAATAAAGTTCACATGCTTCCAGCTTCTGTTGTCTAGGCCAGAGGTAAAAAGAGGCAGAGTTGTTAAGAAAGAAACTAGTATTCCTAGGTTCCAGGGCACTTTGTTTGTACACATGCCTCAGTGTTGCTATTTTTTTCCCCAGCGTATGCCTCCAATGACCCACTTCCAAACAGGTGTTAACTTCTAACATCCTACTCAAGTTTGAACTCATTGGCAGATTAACCCATTTATGAAGATTTTGTCATTTGTATTCAATAATGTTGCAAAAGCCTCATTTCTGAATACATGAAATTTTAGACCAGTATTTTAGATCAACAGCATAGTAAGTTGTAAAAATTATCCAAGCTACTATCATCTAATTTCTAATTTAGAAATTGGCATAAAACAACTTATATTGTGACATTTTTCATTTCATGATGATTTTAATTAATAGGCTGAGAAATTATGATTTTTATCTTTAGTGCTTCTGTGTCATACTTGTTGGTTTTTTCTTTTTTTCTTTTGCTACTGGAGATCGAACTTAAGACCTTGCGCTTGCCAGGCAAGTACTTATGCTGCTGAGGTATATCCCCAGCCCTGTTGGTGTTATCTTAATAGAACTATTTTAAATAGGAATAAGTTTATATTCTGTATAAAATTAGTAGACTTTTGTCTCACTAAACATTTATGTAATTTGTATTTTCACTACATATGTTAATGTCTTTGTATCTGAGATTAATTTTATTATTTCAAAAACAATACTGTTTTTATTCTCAGAATTAAATTTATGAATCTATGTAAGTGCATTTTATTCTGTTCTGATTTTTTGAAATATTTGGGTTGTTTTAAACTATCAGTATAATGTGTAAATTCTTGTCATGTAATGTCATATATACACATATCAAATTTATTTTTTCATATTTCTAGTAATTTCTAGATCTTATGTATATATTTCTTATTTAATTATAATCATATTTGAAATTGAGTTACATTTTAGACAAAATTATCAGTTGTTTTAACCAACATTAACACCGAGTTTATTCCTACACTTATTAAAACGCTTTCTCCTAACAAACTAGTTTTCTTTGCTTATGTTAAATGCTGCTTGCTTTAATTAAATGTTTGAGGATATGTTAAAAATTAATGAATTATAGTTTTGAGTCCATAGATATATTGAAATGAATCTTTTTGACGTTGATGTTTGAACTCTAGTTTACTGGGAAAACAAATCCATTACTGTAATTTTTCAGTTGTCCTATTTCAGAATAATATGTATTTGTGGAAGAGCCCACACCTAATAAACATTTTACTTTATGACTAACATGAGATTTATACCTGATCCTAGATAAAGAAACATGAAATTTGGAATATTTGTAATTTTTACTACATATTAACATTATATTATACATTATTAACATTATATTAACATATATTATACATATATATTACATATTAACATTCTATAGAATGGTTAAAACTTTGATTTTTTAGAATCTCCCTTTAAATCAGTTTAAATAGAATTTTACTGTAACTATGGCTTACTATCAGGATGTTTTATTTTCTCTTCTGGTTATTTTACTTTTAATACCAGGAATATCAGTTATTTGTATATGAAAACACTGTTGTTGATGCTCTATTTTTTTTCTTCTTCATTCTCTATCCATCTTCATATCATTTCTGTGAGCTCCACTTGATATTCTAAAATTTGTTTTCTGAAACTTAGTTTTCTCAATATTGATTATAATCTGAGCTCTTTTCAATCTAAATCATACTGACATCATTTTTATGATAATCTCCACATGAACTTTGCAATTGCCTTGCATTTTTCTATAGTTTCTTCTTCAATATAAATGGACAATACCCAACTTCTAAACTGAAAACACGTTTATATGATAATCCAGTAGATATCAGTGAGGATTTCTATCTTCAGCTATTTCTTTGGAGATTAGAGACTTGAGAAAAATTAGCCTCTGCTCTGTATAAGCTCTTTTGTTTGTGTGCTGCCTTGGATTTATAATGCAAATTATGTCTTTAATACAAATTAGTCACTTTGGCTGTTTTTTATCATGCTTTTATGTGTAGTTGATTTTATTAAAATTTAAAGAATTGAAACATATATAGACTTCATTGATATACTGATGCAGTGATGATCTGATAAAAACAATATATGCCCAATTATATTATAATTATGTATATTATATGCATAAAATATTTTCAAAAGATAGAAAATATATAATAAATTTATATATATTCATTTATTCTCTTCATGCACATTATGACTTTGTACAAGTTGTGGAAATCTTGACTGATTAAAATAAGCTCTTATAGATGGGTTATGAGTGATCAGCTGAATTTTTTTCATTGTCGAACATATAAGCATATATTGATGGCTTTGTTCATCAATTGAGCCATTAAAAAATTGCAGAGCGTTAAGATGGTGGGTGATAAAGTAGAGGAGGAAATAAACAGACTCTGCAGATTTTTACTAAGTTTTTTCTAAAACAGAAACAAGAGAGTTTAATTTCTTTGTAAGGTATAGGTTTAAAAAGCATATTTTCATGCTACCAATATTTTGTTACAGATTTGAGTGATTTCTCCATTGTTTAAAATTGTATTATCTGCTTGTATTCCTGGGCAGAATAATCCTCTGATCTTTAAAGGGCGGTGTTCAATGTAGCTTTCTCAATAAGAACCACTTCTCCTGAAACTTACCCAGGTATCTTAAATTTGTTCAAAAATGCAGAGTGTCATTCCAAACAAGTTAAGATTCTCATACAGTAAATGAAAATATATTTAAAATCACATGAAAAAATAAGCCAAAAATGACTTATGATTCAATATGCTGAAGATTTTTATTTGGCCTTTTAAGTAAATGTTTTCAAGAATTTCAATTTAATAGAAACACTTTATAGTTTAAAACATATTTCTTATTTAAGATATGTTCCAGTGGGTAGTATCAAGAATCAGTAGGACTTTCTGGCAATTGACCTTCCATAAAATATCAATTTACACAACATCGTGCATAAACATATCTTCATAAAAATCAGGAGACCAGACGGAAGACCAAAATAACTACTTGCAGCATGATATTACAAAGATTCATTGTAAAGGGTAGAAAGGTGTCTTAGTTACTTTTTACTTGTCACTGAGACAAAATATCTGATGCCCAAAGCTGGGAAAGGAAAGGTTTATTTCTTACAGTTTTGGGAGGTTTCAGTCAATACTCATTTGGCTCCAAGGCAGGGTGGCATGGCGGGGCCACAGTTCATGGTGGCTGCAAACAGCAAGGCGGAGACCGGCAAGACAGAGAGACACGCCTCCTTCCTGCTGATGCGTCACATCCTGGCTCCACCTCTAGGCCAGGTTAGCGCTCACACGCCCAATCCAAGCACTAGACAATGAGCCAATCATAGATGCATAATGCAAAGGCATGAGTCTTGGGGGCCACTGATATAAACCATGACAAAAAGATTGTTTTATTTTACTCATGTCACTGCTGTCCCAGAACGGACAAGCACAGTGCCTGAGGAGATGGACTTCAGTACAAGTCTTTGCCTGGAGCCCTAACACTGCACCCATGACATTGTCCAGGGAAGCCCCACATATCCCCAGTTTTTGTGTGTCTATTTGCAGACTGGCTGTCCTTTAGGTCAACTCTGGTTCCAGGTTAAAATATACAATAGAGGCTTCAGGTTTATATGGTAGATTGAATCTTCACACTGCATAATCACTGGGAGAACTTTAGCAACACTGCTGCAGATAATCCTCAGTGTCTGGCAGCCCTCTGTTGTCCCAGGCTTCTGATACATCCTAGTGCTGTTCCGACCACAACTTCACTCAGCTTCTGTTGGTGCCATGTTGGCCTCAGTAGGACTTGAGTTTCTGGTTCTAGTGCCACAATGACTGCATCTTCTCCAGGATTCTGGTCCACCAAACCTGCTGGGGAGCTTTTCCAAAAAAGCTTGTCCATGAAGACTGATACCTACATCTGAAAATACACAGACAGAGCATAACCAGAAAACTAAAGAACAATCAGGGAAACATGACATTGCCAAGTGGACTGAATAAGGTCCTAGCTCTGGAAAGAAGAAGTGCAAACATCTTAATGAAGAATACAAACTGTTTTAATAAAGAATACAAAATTAAAGGAAAATACAGAAAAGTCTAAAAATGAAAAAACATTGAGTGAGCAAAATGATATATTTAATAGAAAGATTCAAATTATTTTTTAAATCAAACAAAAATCTTGGAGGTCAAAACTGAAGTGGAAAAATAAAAAATGAAATACAGAGCATCAACAACAGAAGTTTTTTCCAAGGAAATAAATGTGAAATCCAAGATAAGTTATTTGAGAATATATGGAGGAAAAAAAAGAGCAAAATGGAATGAAGAAAGTTTACAAGATTTACAGAAAACCTTTAAAAAAACGAATTTTCCAGTCAAATAGTTTCAAGAAGACAAAGAAAAAGACTTCAAAGAAAAGCTTAGTTAAGTTTCTAAAATTATAGAAAAATGTAGTACTGGGAAGTCAAAATTTCCATTCAGAGTCAATTCAAATGAGGCCAACAGCACATACTCAATTTGTCAAAAATTGTATAAAGATAGAATTTTTTAAACCACAATGAAAAAAGCAAATAACATCTATGAAGGTATAAATGCACATTGCAGCAGATTTCATAGTAGGTGTGGAGTGAGTGAGATGATATGTTCAGTGTACTAAGAAAATGAAAAGTATGCTAAACAAGAATACTATGCCCTGTAAAACTGTTTTTCAGAAAGAAGAGAAAATGATTTTCCCAGGCAGCTAAAGATGGAGGAATCATTACCACCCAGAAGTACTGCATAAAAAAGGATGAAGAGTCATTAAACAGAAATAAAAAGGATGTCAATAAACAGCATGAAAACATCTCAAAGCTTGATACCATGAAGTAAATAAGTATACAAACTAATTCAATATAGTCTAATAATGCAAATTTGGTATGGAAAGATTTACCATTCTGATTCAAACGTTAAATACAAATATACTAAGTAATATGTTTAATAATGAGAGTTACAATAAGTTTAAGGGATATATAAGATAGAAATAATAAATTATTATGATATCAAAAATTTTAAACAGTGAAAAGGGTGAGGTAAAGTAGTAAAGTGTAAAGTTTTTTTTTTGTTGTGTTGTCTTTGGTATCAAAGTTATTAGAAGTTTAAAATAATCCTAAAATTATAAGGTACACCTTATAAAGTGATACTGACAAAAAATGCTATAATATGTGTATCACTGGAGAAAATAGCATTTATAAAGAAATAAAAGAAGGGGAAATTAACTAAAGAACTGAAAACAAAATAAAATATCTGGGGTACAGAAAGATGTTCTAATGTAACTTTATAACCAAATAATTGTATGTACTAAAAATTAAGAATTATCACAAATAAAATCTTTGCACTTTAAGGAACTAAACACAAAAGAAAAAATAAGTAAAAGGACAAGAGAAATTTAGAGACATCTACATTATGTTGCAGTTATGCTGATTCTCAGTAAATACTCATAGAAAGTGATATCAGCATATCAAAAATGTTGCATGCTTATTTGTAAATCAAACTGGAATTTTAACTACAGATGAATGGATATAGAAAATGTGACACATTATTCATTCATAAAAAGCAGATAACTTCAACATTATTTAAACCATCCAAGTACAAATAAGAAAGGATATTTTTAATTCACAAGTAAAAGCATATTGGGTTAGCATTGCATTTAGAAACTTAATGGTCATTTTTTTCTCTGGTAATAACATGAAAGAATGGGTGTCCAGGTCAAATTGATTTAATTTGTCTTGTTTATACGAATTTGTTTTTACAATATGAATAGTTTTGGGAATGTTTTATTTATAAGTGAGAAACTTCTTTTAATTTCACCAGTGTTATACTATTTGTTTTGATGCTTAAGAGTTGAAAAATGTTTTACTTCACATGGTAACCATTAAAGTCAAAATACTTTTTATTGAGGAATATTTTACTTCACATAATAGTCATTAAAGTCAAAATATTTTCTGTCTTTCTCTTAGAAAAATACTAGTCTCTGTTAATCCACCAAGTACACAAAATATCCCTACAATTAATTCAAATTATTTCAATGTCTAAAATTCTTTCTCATTACTGATGTATACAAATTTTTAATTTAGACCAAATTTATAAAAATAATTTTTGTTAAATCATTGCAATAAGGGATATTGTCATTCATCTCATTTTTCACAACACTATCATAACTTTGATTATGAAATGCAGTTTATTTTTCTGTTGTCCTGGAATTTATATGGCTTTTTCATCTTCAGAGTATGGAGGTAATAATGCTATATACTGAAATCTGATTCATTTGTTTATTTATTTAATTTTTGGTAGAGGGAATCAAACTCAGGAACTTGCGCTTGCCAGGTAGGTGGTTGTGCCACTGAGCTATATGCCTGGCCCTTGCAAGCTGATTTATATATATTTATTGGGATGTATATAGCTTCTGTTTCCAATTCTTTATTGTAGCTCCAACTTGAAAAGAATACAGAATTAAAATAAAATGAAAATATTGTTTCACAGTTTCTTTAAGAAGATAATAACTGCATGTGAGTGTACTAAGAAGCTTTGGGATAATATTAAATAATCTGTTTAACCAAATTTGGGAAACTTAGGTATTGTGCATTAAAACTTACGATCACTTTTCTCATGGAGGCAAAACAAAATTAAGAAAATTAATTGACCTTTAGCAATAACTAGTGATTAGAATAATCATATAGAATGGTAGTAAGTTCTTTACTACTAATTGTGAAGCTAAGAGAAAAAATTTTGCAATAAACATTGTGATTCTCTTTTGACATATACTACATATTGGTAATTTTCCTAATAGTATTTAACTATTATTGGATTATATTTCAACATATTCTTGCCTCCTTAATATTTGCTAATACAACACATTCCAAGAGTAATGGAATTTTAGGTTATTTATTTATTTATTCTTTTTGGTGCTCAGAGTTGAAGTCAGGACTTTATGCTTATCAGGCAGGCACTTATGCCACTGAGCCATACCCCCAGCCCAAGTCCTGGAAATTTAAAACTGAAAAACCATCAGTATATAGAGTGGAGTTTATTACAGAGAGTTTTAGCTGCTTAAATCTTTCTTGAAAGAAGTACTGTGGTTTTGAAAGGTGATTCAGTTACTTTCAATTTCTTCTCATTAACCACTATAGCTAGAAGATTTTGGATGGTTTTGAGTCCTTTGGCATATCTGTAGCTTAGTCTTTTTATCTACTGATAATCTGTGATATAAAAAATCTATAAGAATTTGCATGTCATCTCATAGCTTGCTAGATTGGAAGGCTAATCTACAATTTAAATAAGATTTTATCACACACTTTCATTCACTTTTGGAATTAATACTTTGCACTGACCCTTTTATGTCTCTTCCGCATCATGGTTGTTATAGTTTTTTTTTTTTTCCTATGAATCCTGTCTCTCTTTAGCTTCTCACATACTTCTGTGCTATAAACTGTTTTGCAGACTCCAGTTTGGAATCAGTATATTTGCTAAGCATGTATTTTGTAGACTGTATAAAAACCTTAACTAATATGAGTCTTTATTGCTCAGCAATAAGAAGTTGAAACTTTATTTGTAATGTATATGCTAGAATGAGTCTGTACTGCAAGTTATTCATGTTTAATCTATTTTTTATTTTTATTTTTTGGTATCGGGGATTGAACTCACAACCCTACACTCCCAAGGCAGGTTATTATGCCACTGAGCTAAACCCCAGCCCACGTTATTCATGCTAAGAAAATAATAATAGAATAAAACTGTCACTTAATACCTTTTAAATAACAAGTAAATGTGCCAGTCTGCCACCATGAGAGCTCCAGTGAAGGGTGCCAGAGGAAAGAGATCCCATCCATCATGCGTCCACCAGAACTCAGGTTTGCTGCTCTTGAGGAGGCCCTCCAGGCAGCACTGTGCAGCATGGAGTGCACTGTTTGGGAAAAGCCCAGAGACCAGAATGAATGCTCACAAAACAGTAGGAGCACGGGTGGACAGGCTAGACTAGTGATGTGTAAAGACAGAAAAATGTTAGTAGGAGCCAAAATGTCGCTGAGGCCCCTATGGGAGGAAAAAACAACTAGGAAGAATCTAGAACTCAGTAGCTGGCCCTTTTTTCTCCATTTTTTTTTTGTTCCTTTTCCTCATATGATTTTTCTATCTTTTTTTATTTTATTTTATGCATTTTCTCTTTTTTTTTTCTCTTTTCAAAAGAGCTAGGGAGAATTCCAACCACAGAAAATAAATCTCATCCCTAAAACACAGAGACCAAGTTTAGATCATCACTCAAATACTCACTGATTCTTTCTATTCTACACCTTCTCTAGTGTCCCAAACCTTGTGCAATCCTTTGTTCACCAAAATTTCTTCTACTTCCTTTCCAGTTATTTTTGTTTTATATGCTATTCTTCACAAATTTCACCATCACAAGTTAAAACTGCTCTACCAAGGGCAAACACCTTAAATATAAACTCCTAATTTATGATCAGTTCTGTTATATAACTGCAGACTCTGCTCCTATGATCTGAAATAGAAAATTAAGAGTTACCACAGTTTTTCAGCTTGATCTGAAATAGAAAATTAAGAGTTACCACAGTTTTTCAGCTTCTCAATTGTGCTTGATGCTATTGTTATTACTAATTTTGCTACTTTAGCTAAATGTCATATGTGTTGAAATCAGTTGTTCTCCCTTCTGTAACTATACTGGGATGCACCAGGGTAAAAACCTCACCACAGCTCTACACTAAAGGACACTAAAGGACAAGAGACTGAGCCAAACACATAACAACATGATGATGTAACAGTCACAAACCAACAATATCCTACACACAGAAGACATCCTGAAGAACAAACTTTGTCTAGAGAGGCCTTAGCACTAGTGATAGAGCTATCTGCTATGGAACTTTACAAAGACTGACATAGAAAACAAAACAATTTTTCTTTTTGAAATAGAAAATGAGACGATAGGAAGCAAAATGCAATCTCAAACCTCCAGCCTACCCAAAACAAGTCCAGGAGATATAAACATAGAACAAATTGGAAGATGCACATCTCAAATTTCTGAAACAATAGCAACTAAAGAAAAGAAAAACATCCATGAGGCCATAGAGGAAATCAGTTCAGGAGCAATCTCTAGGTTAAAAATAATCAACATTTGTAACTGAATTGTTCATCAAATCTAGAATAAAGATAGATCTGAAAAAAATAGGTGATGACAGGAAGAGGATGGAAACACTGATCAATATAGGAAATAAAGATAAAGCTGGAAAACAATTCACCCAGATATCCAGGAAACTAAAAATTCCATTGACAGTCGGCAAAAACACTTGAATCAAACTGAAAACAGACTTTCAGACCTTGAAGATAGGATCACAACTACTGATCATGAAAGGAAATATCTCTGGAAAATAACAAAAGATCAGGAATTAAAAATTCAACAGCTGCAAGATGATGCAAAGACAAATAATGTAAGGATAATTTGTGTCAAAGAAAAAGCAGAAATCAACACAAAATACATAAAAATAAAAAAATTCCTAAGTGTGGGAATAATATCTGACAGTGGCATAGGCAAGTGTTTGCGATGTCATGAGAGGCTGATGTAGAGGACTGAAAGTTTCAATCCAGCCTAGACAACTTAGTGAGACCCTGTCTAATCATAAAATGAAAAAAAGGACTGGAGAAGAGAAGTCCCTGGGTTCAATCCCCAGTTTTGCGAACAAATATCTCAGTGATGAATAGATGATATAGATACATAGCTTCAGCTCAGTTAGGTGGAGGGATAGAGATAGACAGAGATGAAGATAAAGGCAGAGACCTAGACATAGACAAGGACACAGACAGAGATGATAGAGATAAAGGTGATAAATAGAATTGGTAGAGAAAGATACAACTATTTTCATGCTCTTGTTTGTATTTAAAAAATTGCTTTATGAGCTCTACATTTCCC